>JAEQML010058982.1:0-29276 GCA_016904865.1 Pissodes strobi
TAACATTTATTAAACTAATCTGAAATTACAATTTCACCTACGAACTACTATACATAGCTTTTTCGGAAAGGTGGCATTCAGGTGCCCCTCGCGCGCTCTCAATAGCGCCACTAATGGCCCCTCGACACGTCACGCCTAACAGAGTTTGGCAGGTATAATGCCAGCTATGTTTGACAGTAGTTTTTCAGTGGCACTCAAATGATCGATCTGTCTTACTTGGGCTGAGCCCTTCAAGAATGTTGCGTTGTTGGTCTGCGATAGGCATAATAATAGATGGCTTGCTTTTGAGGGGAGGAAAGAGGGAAGATGAGGGAAAGGTAACATGGGGAAAACAGCGTAAAAAACCCCACTCCACGATTCTTTGGCATGGGTTACAATACAACATATAACACACTAAACGTCACATAAAAGGTTAGAGATTACCCTCGTAATCTCGGTGAGGTGAGGATTGCAACCAACATCGTAACGCTTGGCTACATGTAGCCGTAATTCGCTTGCACGGAACAGGAGGCAGGTCGATCGTGTTCGATTCTCCGGTCCATTCAGTTTACCGTGCGTCCGCCTAGACCACCGGTCATCTAGGTTCCCCAGTAATCGGTGGGTCAGGATAGGTTTACTTCTGTGCTCCTGGTAGGTCTCGATTTCTCGAGAGCCCCAGGGGCACAAAAGGGGGAGTTTGACGGAACTTTTAGGATCAGGGATGGGAATAGGTCCATCGTTTAAGGCGGCCTGGGTTGCAGGTAGTACACCGTTGTCTTCCTGTGTACCGGGCCATGTCTGGGAACGTTTCGCGGGTCATACCTCAAGGTCGCCAGGTTATCAGTCCTCGTTGAGCCGCGCACTCCCAGATCATAGAACCTACATGCCTGTTTGTCGATATATTCGTTGACGTATTCTACGCCTGACCAAGCATGTAGGTCGCTGATTCGGGTGCGCGGCCCTGCCGAGAAGGCCGCCCTTAAATATTTGTTCTGGATAATCTGAATCCTTTTCATATGACTCTGCGCGATCGAACACCAGACAGGTGCCCCGTACAGTAGGTATGGCCTTATGATGGACCTATATAATGTGATTTTGCTTCCGGGACTTAGGTAGGAACCACTCCGGACAAGAGGCCTCAACTTTTCGAAAATGCAGTGGTGTTTTTCGTGTATGTATGCCACTTGGCGGCAAAAGGTAAGACTCCTGTCCAGATAGATTCCTAGGTATTTGGCGTAGGATTTGGGATGGATAGGGGTGTTTTGCACCCTTATTGGGCGCGCTGTAATATATGTTCGCTTTTTAGTGAAAAGAACCGACTCGGTTTTATTTGGATTTAACCGAATTTTCCACTTTTCATAGAAAGTTGATATGCGTTCCATGTGTTCAGTTAAGTTGTTTACTGCCTCCTGTGCGGTGAAGGCATGGGAATAAAGGGCGGTGTCATCTGCGTAAAACGCCAGGGAGGTATCGGGATGGGATGGTAGGTCGGCTATATAGTAGCTGAAAAGTTGCGGAGATAATACCGTTCCCTGAGGCACCCCCGCATGTATCGGCTTCGAAGTCGAGACTGAATTGTGGACGCGTACCGAGAAGGTGCGTCCGGCCAAGTATGACGCGATAAGTGCTGATGTATGTAACGGGAAGCTCAGCTCCGCGAAGAGCTTATACAGCAGCCCGTCGTGCCATATTCGGTCGAACGCTCTCTCTATGTCCAGGAGCAGTAGAGACGTGCTATGCCTCATATTGAACCCGTCAAGAATGTCCTGTACTATTCTCGCAGCGAGCATATTAGTACTATGCCCGCTGCGGAACCCAAACTGCTCCGCCGGCAGTACCTGACGGTTCGAGGCTGCCTCACTGGTCCTGGGCAGCAAGAGCTTCTCGGCAAGCTTTCCCAACGTGTTGAGAAGGGATATCGGTCTGTAGGATGCGGTGCTTTTAGGATCATTCCCGGGCTTTTAAGATCTTTCCCGGGCTGGTATTACGTGCGCAACCCTCCAGGAGCTAGGGAAGTGTTGCAGACGAATTACGGCGTTCACTATGTGCATGTAATGTACAATGGTCTTGGAGGGAAGGTTTTTGAGGAGCAGGTATGGGATTTGATCGGGTAAACGACCCAATTTTCAGAATGATCCGTTTGAATGGTTTTCCAGAAACATCTAAGGTACCATCCACCTTGGGACACGCTGTATATATTTAAAAATTGAACTACAAGAATCACTCATGTGCATAACATTGGTTAGACGATAAAAAATTTATTACGCCATGTTTCAACTTGACGTCTACTAGTTATTTAAAACAAAATTCAACTTCAACACCCTATATATATATATATATATATGTAATAAAAACAAAGCCGTTTAAGACCTACATTTATATGAATATTTTGTCTTCCAATTGAACAAAGGCCAGATACGTAATTAACACCCTGTATTGTGTTTTGTATACGACCTTTCAAGAAACGTCTCAAAAAGGTATCAATACGAAATAAATCGGGGCTGTTGGCGGGCCATGTAATAGGTTGTTTTTTTTTTTAACGAGTCGCTTTATAAAAATACAGTTATTCCGACACAAATTGGTAATTTCATTGCATGCTCGTATTGAATCTTTAACGTGTTTTCTAATCTGTGTTTGTTTATGGAATCTCTTAAGAAACCCCTTAAAACAGATCCATAAGAGTTCATGCAGAGTGTCAGCGGGCCATTTTGCAAATTTTTCTTTGCGATAGTTTTAATTGGTTGCATTCATTTAGGCACCTAAATCAACATAAAATTAGAAAATCGGTTCATATACAGAGTGTTTCGTTTTAAAAAGACACTCTTTTTTAGTTATTTTATATGCCCAAAAAAATATTTTAAAATTTGTATTTTTGTGTTAGGGAAATTACACGTCATCACCCTAAGAAATTAAATAATTAATGAAACTACTTGCATTTTATTTAATTCTTATATTTTCTAAGAGGAAATACACATCCATAAGAGTTAAATCCGGATTGTGAGTGGGCCATTTAATTGGTGCATTTCTTCGGCGTATCATTTTGGCAATCTTTCATTGGGCCTGTGTTGGTTAGTCGCATGTAGTCACCTAAATTACGTTTGTAATTCAACGTAAAATTAGAAGATCGGTCTATATATAGAGTGTTTCATTTTAAAAAGACTTAGTTATTTAATATGTCGAAAAAATATTAAAATCTTTTCATGCTTATGATTTGCATTTTTGTGTTAGAGGGAGGGATTATACGTGGTCATCCTGTACACCCAACAACACCTCTATAAAAGGACTAAGTGCACATAAAATTTTAGCTCGTGACGTCATGAGGGGGGCTTGTGGATGGAAGGGTAATCGCGATTGAGGCGCAATTGGTTGCAACGTTGCCAAACTGCTAAGATAGTAGCGAATATTAGGATGCTCGTATGTGAAGAATGCATCTCTTACATTACAATTTTTCCAATATTGTAAAAAACATATTTCCTCTTTTCATAATGTGGTATTTTGTAGTTTATTTAATTATTTAATACTACTACCTTGTTCGTGCACTTTTCTAAAATAATACAGTGGACTCTCGATAATCTCGAGAAAGAACAAGTAAATAAGTACATTTTAAATTTCGTGCATTACTACTAACCATCTCTCTAAATACATACTACTCTATATAAAATATAGACAGACATCGTGCTTTTATATACATATTTAAAATCATACATATATTCGCTGGATAATTTGCCGATCTCAGTAATTGGCAGTACTGCTGCTGGTCCCAACAGCCGCCAATTATTGAGAGTCTACTGTGCTTTCCTTATAGAGCCGGCAAAAGCCCAAACAAAACAAACTATTAGGTTGCGAATTCACCGATAATGGCTGCGTTAATTAGTGTTATTTTCTTGCATTTTTCTGGAATCAGAACTATTTATGTGCATCTAAATGCGTGAAACTTGTACCTAATATTTCGTTGTATATTTAGGTATACAATTTATATTATTAGGCGTATTTTTAAAAATATATTTCGCACTTAAAGACCTGTTACTTTTGTCGTTTGTGGCAGATCACAACATTGAATGGGTATTGGTACAGCACAGTTTATAAGTTTTTGTTCGTGTTTTCGGTTTTCCAAAGGGCGTAAGTTTACAACAAAAATGGCTAAAAGCTATACCCCCCAAACAACACGAAAATATGTGAAGGCAGTATAATAAAAAGTACAAATACTGGTAAACTTTTACAATAGATTTACTAAAGCCACTGCTAAAAGAAGACTGTATACCATCTATTTTTTTAAATTGCTCTAGTTACTTATCAAAAAATGTCAAATACGGCCAAGTAAAGATGAAAAGCTCAAAAATATTGATGAGTTAAATTTGTCAAACCCCTTGAAATGAGCAAAATTAAGTTTGAGGAGCACGAAAGAAACACACATTTTGATAAAAACTCAAACATACCTTTTGGAATTTGTCAAGGAAATATATTTTTAAATTTTCTTTGTACAGGCGTAAGCGAAAACCCTTTTTAGGATATATTTTGGGAAATTGCAATAAAGCATAAAAATGTCATTACAGCATTGCAGGGTTAGCAAATATTCTCACACCGTATATACCGCGTTTGGCAAAGGTCAGGTCAAAACCCCTAATTCATCGCCCAACAATAATACATTGTTCCAAAGTGAATAGTAAATAAGTGCAACATCGTTTTGGCAACGTTCCAAACAGACATCCTCAACGCAAATCCTAGATTAATCTGAAGTCGCAAAACCGACCAGCATCTCAAATTAAATTCCGCAACTTTAGATTTATACGAGTATTAATAGCCAGGAAATTTATGTGTACTTGCCCACAGTTTCTTGTATCTTCAGTTTAGTCTCGATGTTATTACGGTTGATTATTTTTTCATTCGTGCCGGGTGTCTTGTAGAGGATGTTCTGACGATATAAATCAATTACGATACAGACTTCGTCTGTAATTTAATGCCGTTTTGAGCAAATACGGCATAACTGAAGATGGAAACATGAAACTGAGAAACAGGGGCTGGAAGTACGTGTATCTCGAGATATAGGTAACTGGTCAAAGAAGACAAGGTTTGGAGAAATAGTCACTAGTTGTCAATTTATAATAATATATTAAGGGATGCAGAAAATCGAACCCATAATATAAGGATACCAAATCAACCTCTTGTTAAACCATAAAAACCTGTCCTGGCCGTGTAAGTATTAAATATTTAAAAATAATGATAGGAGATGATAAGAATAAAACCTTCATTTCTCTAAAACTTCTTTAGAAATTCTCGAAAATTGTTTTTTCTTCAATAATTGACCCATTTTCATTATCACCATGTCTATAGAAATTCATGCTCTTTCAGTACCCCCCAAAGTACTGATATGCTGCTAATATGGATTTCATTGAGTCACTTCCGAAGTTTCAATAGTTTTTTGCAGTCCAGGACTAGCCTAAGATTTCTAATTACATAGCAGAGGTTGGTTAACTTCAATGAAAATCCTATTGAAACTCCAAGCAGCCCCAGAACTTTTTGCAGCTGACGTGTCGTCTGCATACAACGTAATGTTAATATATGTCAGTAAAGGATTCGGTGGCACTTCAATGTCAACATCCCCTGATATGTCTCCAGTCTACGTTCTTTCCCTGAACAAGTCTTTTTAAGATTGGCTTCTTTCCTGCGAGTGACATGCCCCAAATATTTAAGAATGAATTAGTCGCCTTACGATCATTGACAATGACAATCTATTCTGGATGTTAAGCATCTAGAGTCTGAATTGATTGGTTCTATAAACCGCCTAGGAATTTCTCAAGAACTTTATCCTTTATGCCTCTCGAAGGCATCCATTTTCGATCTGTCTATACGGTCATTAGAGTACCTGACTCGGTGTTTTGTTGTATTTGTGTTGTGTTTGTATTTCCATATATTGTTGCAGTTTGGGTTAGTTAGGGTTAGTTAGGCTTAACCAGAACTTAAAACTTTCCCTTTTGATCCTCTAAATGAGTTCAGATATATCATGCTCACCTTTGGCAATGAGAGTAGTGTCATGGGCGTAGTTTAGGATCTTTGTATTTTTCTCAGCGATGACTATTCTATCTTCCCAGCTTTTTAAAGCTCTTCGCAATAGGTAGGTACATACTTCCATATATTAAACAAGCAGCCATCACGTTCGTCAGCATATATTGCAGGGTCCATCAACTTCTATCATCAATCCTGATAGTGTGTAGACTCTTTAATAGCAAGTCCAAGTGATAGGCTCTTCATAGTCTACTCTAATAGAGCATTTCACATTCATGTCAATTCACGCAATCAGACACCCCACTATAGCCAGGAACAGGAGCCTGGCACTTCCACCGAAGCCCCTCAAGGGAAAGCTGAAGGTAGGGTTGATCCTGCCTTCACAGGATCTTCCAAATCTGAGACCGGGTTGGTGGAAGCAACATCTTCAACATGAGAGGGAGCCAAATCCCTCTCAAAAAATGTCGCACATCAACCGGGCCCCCTGAAAGGGAAAGGAAAATCCTTCCCTGGCAAGGGGACCAAAAGGTCGAAAAACCAAGGAGGTAGGGCCCTCTTGGACAAGCAGACTGGGAAGAAAAATGGAATATAAGACCATTTTTCTGCAGGCCAATCTGCAACATGCCAAGGCTTCTTCATATATCCTTAGCAAAACTTTTAATGAAGGGCGAGTAGATATCGCCCTACTCCAGAAGCCCAGGCTAGCAACCACAGGCAAAATACGAGGCCTTGGTAATACATCAGGTAAGATAATTTGCTCGGCCTACTTTCCTGGGGACGCTGAAGCAAACCAACCTCCTCCAATTGAAGTGCGGAACTTGATCGCCTACAGTCGGAAAAAGAACACCCATCTATTGATGTGATGCCAATGCGCACCATACAGTGTGGGGCAGCACGGACACCAACCAGAGAGGTGAGTCATTATACAATTATTTACTAAGGGAGGGGCTGGTTGTTAATAACAGGGGCTCTGAACCAACCTTTGTAACTGCCAGTAGACAGGAGATATTAGATCTAACGATCAGTGATAATTCTTATCCACAAGAATCTCAGATTGGATGGTGTCATCAGAGCCCTCATGTTTGCTCATAGACATATTCTCTTCAATCTGAAAACAGGTGAAATACCCATCTTTGAATACAGGGACCCTAAGGGCACTGATTGGGCTGGTTTTAATTTTACCCTTCAGGAGCGGATGCAAAGATATCAAATCGTGATAAGATTGAGCTGGCCTCGGAGCAACTGAGGACAGCCATAAATACGGCTTATCATGAAAACTGTCCACTCAAGACTAAAAGAGATAACAGAGGAACCACTTGGTGGAATAACTCCCTTGGCAAACAAAGGAAGGAGGTTCGTAAACTCTTTAATAGAGCTAAAGAGACCGGCATATGGGATCAACACAGAACTGCTCTAAGGAACTATAACAAAGCCATCAGAGAGGCAAAAAGAAATTCATGGGAAACCTTCTGCCAGAGCATAACAGATGTACCTGTCAGTGCTAGGGTCCATAGAATCCTCTCTAGAGAACCCGTTCAGGAGTTAGGATCGCTAAAACGACCTGACGGATCCTTTACGGAATCTGGCATACAAACGTTAGAGCTTCAGGCTAAGACTCATTTCCCGGGATGTCGGATTTTGCATAATGATGAGGAGGAGCCTGTTTGGGACCGATCAAATTGGCAAAAACGGGCGACTGGATTGTCCCCAATAACATCATTAATGCATCAACAATTAAAAGTGCTATTCTATCGTTTCAGCCTTTTAAATCACCTGGTGATGACGGAATATTTCCAGTACTGCTGCAGAACGATCTGGAGGTATTAACACCGTTCTTAATTAAACTTTTTAGAGCCAGCCTAGCACCTGGACTAAAATCAGAGTGGTGTACATCCCAAAGATGGGACGTACGGAATCAACACCTAACTGATGGAGACCAATAAGTCTAACCTCTTTTCTGTTGAAATGCATGGAAAAGATCTTCTATGGCGTTTCAAAAGAATTCTGATCATAACCTTGTTTGATTCTGAGGTTACCGTATTTCTGACCGGACTCTTTCTTTTGCAAGCAGGTCGTTGTTATCTCCTTTAAAATAAGGTGCAACTGGATATGGAGTTGCATTTAACATATTCCCTCAGACCTCAGAATTAAGTTGATTGTTTTTCCTACATCCCGTACTACTAGACCTTTCAAACACCTGGTATACGTATATATTATCCAAGTACCTAAAATATAATAATTAATTCGACACTTGCTTCGAACCGCTAAGAGTTTAGTAGGCTATCGAAGAACGAATACGCTATTTACGACGCAATTTGTCGTCTGCGTTATTTAACAGTTTTACGGAATATTCATTGGGCCCGCTGACAGGTCCTGTCAACGGCCGAAGCGCGTCGTGTAAACCGGCAATTTTCTCGAGTCCGTTAATTATTCGGTGAGTCAACACGGGTCCTTAATTTTCCCGCTTGTAAGTAAATACGGAAGCATTTTTGTTAGCTTGTCACGGTACTACGAGTTACTTATGCTGTAAAATGCAGCATTTTATTACCTTAGCATTTTAACATTTATATATTAAGCAGGAAACTAAAGTCCATTATCAAAGCAAAAATATTCAATAAACTGCACAAAAAACACAAAAATTTAAATGTTTGAAATGAATTTCTTTTTCATAAAATGGTACTGTCATTGGATTCAATTTATTGTTAAAGTATGTGAATCGAAATTTTCAAACAATACAAGACAAAGTAGAATTTTCGATCGGCGCAGCTATTTATGTGATCTACCCTATAGGTTTGATTACATTTTTGTTGAATGCGCTTTACTTAAGTAAATATTTTTCAGATATTGTTTAGCCAAATCACTTTGTGCCACCCTGTATAAACCATCGAATTTCGCTTCTCTGCGGTCTGTTTTTTAGATTAAATAGTTTAGACCACAACAGCAGAAGGCTTTTACTGTCTAGGATATGCAGACGACCTAACCATTGTAGTACGAGGCAGATTTGCCAGTACTCTCTCAGAGAGAAGCCAAAAAGCTCTCAAAATAGTGGAGAACTGGTGTAAAGATGAACAGCTATCAGTTAATCCAAAAAAGACGATAATCATTCCATTTACCAGAAGGCGAGCCCTTACAGGACTAAAACCACTGGCGATAAATGGAGAAGAAATACCTTTTTCCAAGGAAGCAAAATATCTAGGAGTCATATTTGACCAGAGGCTTACGTGGAAACCACACATCCAAAAAGCAACTCTTAGAGCCACAGTTGCGCTAGGAAGATGCAGAAGGATGTGCGGAAAGAATTGGGGCCTAAATCCCAAAATGACACTGTGGCTATACACAGCAGTGGTAAGACCAATGATAGCGTATGGTTCAGTAGTATGGTGGACAAGAACCATGCAGGCGGAGGCAAAAAGGCAAATAAGTCGCGTTCAAAGGCTAGCATGCCTGTGCGTCACTGGAGCCATGAGCACAACGCCCACTGCGGCTCTAGAAGTCCTACTAAACCTACCACCAATCCAAACATACATACAGGGTGAAGCAGGCTCCGTCACATACAGGCTATCACAAGGCCAAAAACCGATTATAGGTAGAGATAATACCAAACAAGAGAAGCTAAACAAAGAAATCAAGGCAGATGACCTCCTGGGATTGCCCACGGATAGCACCATAGCCAAGTACAGCTTTGTCAAAAAGTACTCGACACATATTCCAAACAGGAATGATTGGAAAAATGGCCCCCCAATTAGGGCAAATGTGATCTGGTACACCGACGGCTCAAAAACACGGGAAGGAGTAGGAGCCGGAATATATGAACCAAGGACGAAAACAAGAATTTCGATTTCCATGGGCAAACTAGCGACAGTGTTCCAAGCGGAAATAACAGCAATAGAACAGTGTGCAAAGGAAATAAAAAGAAGATACAGTTGCAACAAAACAACAATTGCGATCTTCTCCGACAGCCAAGCGGCAATAAAAGCCGTGGAATCCAACAAAATAACATCGAAATTGGTACTGGATTGCCACAATGCTCTGAATGACATAGGAAGTCAACATAGAGTGACACTATCATGGGTACCTGGGCATGAAGGCTATCAAGGTAATGAAATTGCCGACGAAATAGCCAGAGAATGCTCGTCTAGGCACATGATAGGACCAGAACCGTTCTGCGTGATAGCCAAACCAATCGCTAAAACAGCCATAAAGAAATGGATAGCAGAAGAATCCCGAAAATGGTGGAACAACACTTTGGGACAAAGACAGGCCAAGGAATTTATAATAGGCCCATCGGCCAAACTATCAACGGACCTGCTAAGCTACGGCAGGAAGGCTGTCAGGATAATGGTGGGTCTGCTGACGGGCCACTGCCGGCTGAAAAAGCACCTAAGCGTCATAGGTTTGGCAGAAAATAGCGAATGCAGGTTCTGCCAGGAGGAGGAGGAGACGGCATCTCACGTGCTATGTCACTGTGAAGGCTTATCGAGAGTGCGCTCCCAACTGCTTGGCGTACCTAAACCAGAAGCTAATAGCTACACGATGGAGCCACTATGTGGGGTCTAATCAGAAAGACAAAACTGGATGAAGCTCTATAATATGGAGAGAGTCACAATAGATCCGTCGGGTCGCGGTGACAAGTAGGCTCAAAGGCCATCTCTCCCAATCTGTAATCTAATCTAATCTACCATGGCAACCACTATAGAGCTTTCATAAAATAAACTAAAAAAAAATTGAAATGTACGAAATTAATTTTGGTATTATCATTAGATTCAATTTATGCAAGATGTCCCAATAAAAAAAGATGGTTTGTGCTTAAGACTACACAATTAAGTGAAAACTTCAATAAAGTGATAAATAAAATTTAAAAAAAAGTCGCGTGTGACATAGTACACTTCTTTACCGATTCCATAAGAAGGACAGAGAGATAGAGAGAGTGAGATAGATAAAGAGAGTCATATACTTTTTCTCTCTTGCGAGACGAAAGTTTCAAAGCGTGTCATGACGTATTCACTTCAAAACCGATTGTTTAAATGCTCAATAGCAGCTAAATTATAACTTGCTATTATTTTCCCTTATATTCCATTCAATTTTTTTTTTCTAAATACGTGCAAGCCAAAAAGATGTAAACGCAGTCTGTGTTTGACTCTTAAGCTATGTAAACGACTAGTGTCTCGCCGCTCTGAGGAGCCGGATCCCGAATTCTGCCGGCACGGTTTCTGTCACTCCATGCGTTGTTTAATGTTTACATTTGTATTTTTACATTTTCACTCCGCTCGCTGCGGGCCGCAAGGAACTCAACCTAAACCCAAACTAACCCAAAGTAGTGCCTACTTCACTGCCTATTTTTTTTTTAAACGAAATTAACTCGGTCGACCAAACTGACACCCCAAAAAAGTGCCTACTTCACTGCCTACTATGCTTTTTTTAAAACGGAATTAAGTCGGTTCGTCCCAAGAATCGTAAAACCTATCGTCCCGTGAGTCGCTCCGTCATATTGTTGAATCTTTTTCGCATGTCGTTACGTCCATAAATAAATTAAACTTTAAATTTAAACTGTACTTATCTGACTTTCGAATTCGAAAGAGAGAGTCATATACTTTATCTCTCTTGCAGGACGAAAATTTCAAAGCATGTCGTCTCGCGACCTTGAAAAATCACTCTCATGCAGTCAAAGAAGTATTCACTTCAAAAAAATCTGGTAGGCGCCGGGCACCGATCCCGGTACCTCTCGCATGCTAGATGAACGCTGTACCTCTGACCTATGATTCCTCTAGCAAAAGTAAATTAAAGTTTCAGATCGGAGTAGTTTTCACCTCAAAAATCACCAATTCTCTATTTTCAATGTGATATTTGCATTTTATTATATTGCATTCGTAACCCAAACGAGCCCAAAACTAACACCAATATCCACTCGCAGTCGAGAAAAAAAATGGTAAATTAAACATAGCCGAACGTGACGCGTTACTTGACGGATCAGTGTCATTTCCTAACCAGGAAAAAGTGTGCTAAATGGGCCTAAAGAAGTTTTTACTTCAATATTTTTGGTCTTTGTTGGGTGTCAAGATATAAATGAAAACCCTGTATATAGTTAAATTATATTTGATATAATCTTCTTTAGATGTCATTTTTATATAATGAAATTTCCGAATCTAAAAATAATTTGACAACACTCGTAAACCCACCCCTTCGGATACCCAAAGATTTTCGAAAAAATTGGAAAAAACGTATTATTAACGAAATAAGAAAATAAATAATAAAAAATATTACAGAAACGCTGTTTTCCGCGAAAAAAATGCGAAGGAGTTCAGCTACGAGGTCGGAGATGGTAAAAATCGGAAGAAAAAAAATGCTTTATGAAAAAAAAAAACAAAAATTTTTCAAAAAATGAAAAAATATTGAAAAAAAACGTAAAAAAATGTTCGGAAAGTTAATAAAAGCATTATAAAACGAAATAAGAAAAAAAATAAAAACAAAAACAAAAGATTGTTCGGAAAGTTAATAAAAGTATTATAAAACCAAATAAAAAAAATGTTAAAAAAAAAGAAAAAAGTTCGGAAAGTTAATAAGAGTATTATAAAACGAAGTAAAGAAAAAACATAACAAAAAAAGAGATAGGAAAACGCGATTTTCGGCGAAAAAGTTGAAAAAAGAAAAAAAAATTGAATATAGTGTCGAAACCGGGAACCAAAGTTAAGAAAAAAACTTTTAAAAAATTAACTCAATTTCTTATATCTCTCTCAGAGGTCTGACTTCAGTTGTGTACTTATAAAGGCGAGGCACTTAATTTTTTTGTTTAAATTAAGCGTCTGGATAGCGAGTTATTTGAGTTTAACGATTAATGTGAAACATTCTGTATATGTAATGATAAGGACAAACAAACCAAAGGAAACCATTTTGTTACCGAAAGATTCCTGAATTCTTTCATAAGCTGAAGCTATGGGTGTGGTAACGGTAACACTGGCTTAAAACATAGCGTAAACAGAGTTGCCAGATCGTTCGGCTCTATTTCCCCACTCAAAATTTAATAATCTTTCAAATTTAGGACCTTTTGGAAAAAACCCAAAAAAAAACATTTTTTTTTATACATTTTCGGCACTACAATATTTTTCGCATATCTCTTAAATACAAATAAATCCCCAAAAATTAGAAAATATTTAAGGCAAATAAGAATTACTGTGTCGAGGAAAATCTTTATTTTTCGAATGAAGGGAAGAACTTATAACCAACAGTAAAAACAAGATTAAAAAAGAATCGATGTGTGCTCAAGACCGCACGACAGGAGTGAAAAGAGTGAAAACTTTAACAAAGCGATATTAAAAACTAGATAAAATAAAACAAAATCTTGAAGGAAGGCGCCGGGCACCCTACCTCTCAGTCACCATCTCACTCGAAGGCTTCTGTCCAAAACGACAGTAAGTGTACGGACCAGCATAATACGCATTTTAAGATCCTTTACCGGTACTGTGCTATATTAGCCGCTTCTGATTGGTGAATTAACGTCACTTTCACTTTATCTACGGTCAAGTGAATTTATTCCAACAGGTCTAGTAGTGCAGTGGTAAGATTCTGTGTTTGTGTTACGGACTGCCCGCGTCGGTGTCAAGGCTTTTTTGTTTTGTTTCTTAAGGTTATATTTGTTTTTTTTTGTAAATTTAGGTTAGTTTGAGTTCGGTTTGTTTGGTTGCGCCCCGTAGCGAGCGAAGCGAGCGGAGGGCCATGCATGAAGAGTTAACAGTAGTCCAAAGTGACCCTCCAATCAGAGGCGGCTAATATAGCATAGTGCCGTAGGACTTTAAAGGATCTATAAGGTGCTGCAACACGTTTTTCCTATTGAAGTTAAAAGTAAAGATTTTTAATTAAAAACAACACCGGAGAGTCGTGTTACAAAGCCCGGCCCCGGTAGTGGGGTCGTAGAGCGCCACCAGTTTTTCCCAACTAAACTGAAAAAGCTCCTCTGGTGTTGTGCGGGGTGGCTAGGCACGCTTATTAAATCAATGGAACTCAATCTTAACTTAACAAGAAAACACAATCTATAATTTAAGGAACAATCGATTTGCTACTAAGTCTTTTTTTTTAAACACAGCACCAATACTACAGTAAAACTTTTGACTATTTAAACGCAAAGGAATCTCAAATGACTATTAAAGTAATTGATAAATATAGTACAATATGGAGATTGTACGGAGACCAGTTCTGTTGTTAACACTCGGTACTGTATGCCTTACAACTAAATGCGCTAAACACTACAATCCGAAATATGGTATGGCTCCAGCCAGGGATTGGCACAACCCCGGGCCGATGCAAGACTTTTTTATTTATTATTTTTGGATTAGTTAGTTTTTTGGTTAGCCTTGGGTTGTATTGTATATGTGGTTTCCACTATGTCACTATACCCAGCTTTCTGGGGTGGATAGTTTTCAAATCTGCAAGTGTGATTGTGATTGAGTATTTCCAAATCAGACTTGAATGTTTGTCTGGTTCTTTCCATTGCTGGACAGTGGCATACAACATGCTCCATTGTTTCTTCGTCCTCCAAGCACAAACGGCATTCCGTTTCTTGTTCATGTGGCTTCTTAGCCGACAATGGCCAGTGTACATGCCAACTACAGCCTGTACCTGCTGCCGGCCAAGTTGAAGAAGCTGTCCAGTTCTCACTCCTGATGGCAGATTCACCGCCAACTTTGAATGAGTTAGGCCTGGTAACTCTCTCCATTTGTCTACAAATTGATTTTATGTCCACCTGGAGATGACTTCCTTAGCTGTGTTATAAGCTATTCCCAGTACTGGTTCTGGTCCTATGAAGGCCGTTGCGGCCGCATGCTACGCAAGAGCATCAGCTTTTTCGTTGCTTTCATATCCTGTATGTCCAGGTATCCAGATCAGTGTAAGTTTGTTTTCTCTCCCTAGTTTGGTGAGTAGTTCCTGGCAGTTCCATACTGTCTTGGATGAGCAACGGCTAGAATCAAGAGCTTTTAGAACTGCTTGACTGTCCGAGAAAATATTGATTGACTTGGCTTTCCAGTTTCTATCGATGAGCCACTGTGCAGTCATATCAATGGCCTAAATGGTTGCATGTTTGCCTAGGGAACATTTAAGCTCAACCTTACCATTTTTATTCCATGCAGCGGCTCCTGTACCATCATTGGTTTTGGAGCCGTCAGTGAACCAACTATTCTCTGTTAGCCTTGGGTTAGTTTTTATTGGTTGAAGAGAAAGAAAATGTAAAAATACAAATGTAAACATGAAACAACGCATGCGCCAAAACGTAAAACATTGACGGCCAGGGTTGGGTTTTACGCGCTAGTGGTACTAGACTGGCAATAGTGGCAACACTGGCAACCCCGAATTGATCAAATTTAGGTACTTAGATCTATGCTAAAAAAGTACGTGGGTCAGATACATCACCTTTTGGTGCCATCTGTGATATTTCGAATCGTGGTTACCGCCCTTGCTCGACATACTCATAGAGGTGTAAGGATATCAAATGAGCTTTTGAGTATACTTTGCCTAAAAGTCTTAGACCTTAACACAGTAAAACTGATTCAATTTAAGTTTAATGAACATTTCTCGAGACATGGAGTATTCCGAAAAAGTACCCTGTACCAGCTTTTCTTGTTCCTATTTATTGTATTAAGACACAAAGTCTTGAAAAAAACCCATAAATCCACTTGTACATAATTTTACCCTCGTGGATTCTCGCCGCAATGACGGAAATATAGAAAAACTTTCCCTGCGGAGATTGAGGCTCTCGTCTCCATTTTTCTTCAAGTCCCATTTCCGATTTTATTATTTTACCCTAGCGATTCCTAACTTTATCCGAGGTAACACTTTTTTAAGTTTTCCAGTTATAGGTTTTGAAATTGCCAAGTTTTTGTTTTCGCAGCGCTAACAGGAAGAAGAGCCGTAATGGGAATAGAACCCATTATAAGAAAGAAAGCCATTAAGGGACATGTTTGGGAAGGTATTTCCAGTTTTTCCGTTACCCTCATATGCTATGATTTTATTCTATAAACATATAATAAAAGTATTACACCATAGGAAAATGTCAAGTCTGTTTATCTTAATAAATGAAACAGACAACAATTATGTCATTCACGTTTATAAGCACACAATTGAAGTGAAACTTCTGGAAGAAAAATTAGGAATAGAGTTTTTTTTTAAGCTTTTTCCTCACCTTTTGGCTCCGGTTTCGACAGTTTAATTTTTTTTTAAATATTTTTAGTCGTCAGTCTGGTAGGTACCTATATACCAAAAAGAGCCTCCAATCTCCCGGTTGGTATGTTTTTCAGAGCCCCAGGTTCGAGCCTGCCTGATGAAGGATGAAGATTCCCTAGAAATCAACTGCAGAAGGCAACTCAGTAACGAAATGAAAATATTGTTTTAGTTTTGTCAAGCAGTCGGGTAGTAGCTCTATTCCAGGACATTTTTTATAATTTTTTAAAACAGTATGATTAAATTTCACCATCGTCTCATAAATAGGTTAAGTATAGTATCTTTATCCGTGATAAACGGATACAGCGATACTACACTTTACCTATTTACTTCGGCGATGGCTCATATAATCAGGATTAAACTTCACTCAGGTAAGTTCGTACGATTATTTTGGCAAATTGGAATCGTTAGCAGAATATTGATGCACGGTCCTGGAGCTATTGAGCCGAATTTCAAATAAAACATTCAAGATGGAAATAGCTAGACGAGAAACAACTTCCTGACTAATTAGATACAGAACCGTGAAGCTGTATAATCAAAAATCTCAAGAGAGTTCAATGTTGTTAACAAACATGTTTTCGAGACCAAATTGGAGTTTGAGCTCCTGAAAATCACTCCTGTTTAAGGCAAGTACATGTGTGACCCCTTTCACCTTTTCCGAAGGATACTAAAGCGTAATAGTATTATAGCCATGACATGTGAGTTTAAGAGAATTATTCACAGAATTTGACCGTTACAAGTAATTTTGACTTACCACATATTCATTTTTGGAAGCATTCGTTCCGCCGTGCCTGTCGGAGGTATTTTTCGAGCCTTGGAGGATTTCTTCTAGATATTCTATATATTCTATGGCGCTCCGTAAAATTTCTACTTTCGGTAACCGTTGGCCTGGGTTGTTGCAAGTTCTTCGTTTTAACACTTCGAATGCCTCGTTTACCTATGGAAATATGTAAGGCATTAGAACTTTTCAAGGAATAAGAAGGAGCTTTCAATTGATTTTTATTTCAAATTAGATGTCTCCATCTACCTGAATCATACACGGACATTCTAAATGAACCAGTGCAATGCAACGATGGTTGTGTCATCCCATAAAAACATTATAGTGACAAATGTATATTTACTATTTTATTAAATATTAAAATTTTGCCTGAACTGATGTTTGATGAAATATTGACGCAATTAAGGGAAGTCAAAATAATTTTGGAGCCAATTTCCCTACATTTGAATAATGTTTTATAATCAAATTTCTCACTCGGTAATTTTAAATATTTTGTGATAATTTATGAAAGTAAGTATATAAATTGTAAATTCATAAAAACCGATGTGTTTCCACGTCCACTTACTTTTCGTAATCGTCTTCTTTCTCTTAAAGTGGCCGCTTTTCGTCGATCGATAGAAACCGATTTCTTTTTACACGCTTTACATGCCCAAGCTAAACATTTTCTAGGACCGTTTATGGAACACCCTGGAACAAAATCGAGTGTTACTAAACTAAAAATGGTATGCAATTTGTTTGTCACTGGGTTAGTTTCGGTTAGTCGGTCGGGAATAAAAATAGTCTCTCTTAAAACACAATTTCGTTTCTCTCGCATGATTGGAAGCAGTGCCGGATTGAGTAAATCAGTTTTTAAAAAGAAATATTGGTGGGGAAGGGGCAAGGGGCGCAATGTGCATTTTACCAAAAAAAAATACAATAGTGCTTGAAACATGCAAAATATTGTATACCTTGAACTGGCTGGCGATTACTAAAGAGTCACGTTTCAAGCTAATATTTTAAAGAAAGCTCCAAGTGACACAATGGCTATAAAACACTTTAATATAAACAAACTTGCTAATAATGAAAATTAATTACCGGCATTTTGTGGTTCCAGGACGTGGTTCAGTTCTTTTTCGTCGTCGCTATCGATTGAGCTTTCAGCACTTACATAACCGGTATCACCTGTCGATCTGAAAGAAAAAAATCTCCACCAATTATTGATTCCTTAAAAAAAAGGAAGTTATTGTAAAATTACAGTCTGTTTTGGGTGATGATGATCCTGTTCTTAATTTTGAATCACTGGAATCGAGGTTGAATAGAATGAAAGAGAGGATTAAAGATGCTTTGTCATTTATACAGAGCTACTAAATTCGAGGGTAAGTCTCAAAATTATACAATGGAACATAAGAAATTTAAGTGCAAACCGTGCAAATTTACAAATTCTCTTAAAGGAACAGTGTCTAGATATTTTAGTCTTGTGTGAAACCTGGTTAAAACCAGAAATTAGGTTTAGTTCTGCTGGTTATTATATTAGGACGCAGGATCGGGCTGATGGCAAGGGAGGCCTTGCTTTTATAATTAGGAACTGTATAGATGTGTCGGAAGTTGAAATAAACTCGTCTTATCTTCATCAGAATGTACAGATAATGGTTATTGAATTGCACAAATATAATTTCCACCTTGTAAACATTTATATTCCTCCAATTCTTAAGTAGTGTCGCTGGAAAAAGCTTATATCATCAATTCCTGACTAGAAACTCATTGTTGGGGATTTCAATGCTAATCACCCTGTATGGGGTAGTTCTATAGAAAATCATAAAGGTAGAGTTATTTGTGAGTCGTTATCTTCCCTATCTCTATCTGTGTTAAATGATGTTTCACCCACTAGAATATGTAACCCTAATCAAAATAAATCAGTTGTAGACCTTACATTGGCTGGCCAAATGCTGGGTACTAACATAACCTGGGAAGTGTTAGATGATTGTGGCAACAGCGATCATTTCCTCACATCTATTAAGTATTTAGTGTCAGATGAGTCAAGTCCCGGTGAGGCCGTCACCAGGAGATGTTTTAGGAGAGCTGATTGGAATCAGTATCATGATTGTGTCCTTTTATCCATCCCAGCGGATGGGTTGATATAATATCTAAAATTTTTTAGTGTCATTGAGCGGGCAGCAGATAGAGCTATTCCCAAAAGTAATGTCAACAATAAAAGATTTAACCCTCGGTACCATGGTGGGATGAGGAATGTAATATGATAATATCTCAAAGGAAAAATGCAATTAGGAGCTATATAAACGACTCAACTTTGGAAAATTTTTTGGAAATGAAGAAAACTATTGCAGAGTCTAGGAGATTCCTGCATAATAAAAAACGACAATCCTTCTGTAAATTTTGTGCTTCTTTGAACAGAAACTACCCCTCTAAGGAGTGAAGACAGTTACGAAGTTTTCTAATGCTTCTGTGAATAATTTGAGAGCAAGACTTCCAACTCCTGAGGTGGCTGGTGAATTGCTGGAAAATTTAACTGTTTATCAAGGTGATCCTAATTTTGAACGGAAATCCCCGGAGTTACCGGTGGAGATATTTCGGTTGATTGAGTTGGAATCTGTGCTTAGCAGTCGGAAATATTCTGCGACAGGTATGGATCTGGTGTCATATTCTATGATAAAATTCCTTCCAGACAGGGCAAAGAAGACCCTGCTGGGCATCCATAATGATTGCTTAGATGGAGGTCATACTCCAGAGGAATGGAGAGATACTCTCATATGCCCCTTGTTAAAACCTAACAAGGATAAAAATATAGCGTCGAACTATAGGCCTATAGCTCTCTCATCATGTCTGCTTAAAATTTTGGGAATGATGATAAAAAATCGTATTGAGTGGAGATTGGAAAATGAGAAAAAATTTCCTAAATTACAGTTTGGGTTTAGATTGGGAAAAGGAAGTTTAGAATGCCTTACATACCTTACATCTAGAGTTCTTGTGGCTTTCTCTAAGGGACAGATTGCGGTTGGAGTTTTTCTAGATATATCAGCGGCATACGATAATGTAAATATATACAAATTGTATGAAAAGATGTGCTCGTTATGGATCTCTGTACATTTGATGAATCTGGTATTTGATATAATGTTTAGTGAAAAATTGTACATCAAGAGACAGGATAGCAAAATCAGTGGTCCTGGTATTTCCAGTAGGGGTCTAAACCAGGGTTCCCCGTTAAACCCCTTACTATTCACTATTCACACTAAAGAATTGCATGACTTGGTACCAAACCAGGTTTCTTTGGTACATTATGCAGATGATATGACTCTTATGTGTACAGGTAAGGACATACCATCTGTTGTTCACAGGATAAACGAATCTTTGGAAAAATTAAACCAGTGGTTCATAGATTATGGATTTTTACTGTCTTCTCGAAAGTCTAAAGCGGTCCTCTTCAGACCTGGGATAAATCACGTGCTCCCTTCAGTCATCTACAATAGTGATATTTAAAATATGCCATACGTAAGGTTAGGCAAACAATTAATATTAAAGCGGCCATAATGACATACCATGCTCTCTTTGAATCTGTTCTGCAATATGGAGTACTGGCATGGGGTTCCTGTGCAATCACAAACTTGGAAAGGGTCTTAAAAGTGCAAAAATTTGCCATTCGAACAATTGCTGATATATCATAGAACATTTCCTGCAGAGCGTACTTTAAATCACACCAGATAATGACCCTGTTTGGGCTAATTAATAAGTTAATAGATATGAGAAAAAACATTAATAATTATGTAAGGGTATCGGATATACATGCATACCAAACAAGGGGTTGTAATAACTTAATTTTACCAAAGTAGACACAGAAGATATGATACTAAAGAATTTAAATTATATAATTCTCTTCCACATAGTATACGTGAACTTGACCTAATAAAGTTCAAAAAGAGACCAAGACTTACCTATCGAGACCGAGACCAAGACCGAGACCAAGGTAACGAGACTCTCGGTCTCGGTCTCGAAAAATATTTTTATTTGTTGAATTTTCAAAATTTATTTTTCTGAAAAAATCAAATTTTTATGTATGTTATTGGCAATTTATGCCAACGGGGTCCAATCAACTAAAAAATTTAAAAATCGTGCAAATCCGTGTATAACGCTTGTTTATTTTAAATTGGGCTGTTTCTTTTTAAGATTCTAGAAGAAATGTTATACTGTTATGTACATATTATGTAGATAACTTATTTTGAGCCATTTCCAAGCAATAAACAGCTATGAGTTTTCACATTTTTCGTAATACCTGCAAGGTAATAAAACATCGCTTATCCATTAAAAGAACTGGACATCTACTTCTAGTACAACCGTGTCAGATTAGTATATTAAAAGATGAATGGCCACCTTTGACCATATCCACTTATACAATATATACCGTATACCTATAAAGAGTGTCCCAAAATTAGTGGACGAAGCATTAGCCCTGTAGTTATTGGTCAAAAATACCTTAAATTTTTTCTATAAACATATATCGGGAAACGCTCCCTACGGGAGCTAGGGCCTCTTAAAGGTGGGCCCCTAAAGATGTTTTTTTTTCTAATTATTTCCAAAATTGTGTAAAATAGAGACTCGTTACGGAAAATTGCCTGTATAGTTTTCAGAATTTTACAATCTATAGTAGAACAAAGATATACCTTTCTATGAGTGTACGTTGTATGTCTTTTGCGATTGTAATTTTGCGATTTTATTTTTACATTTTCATTTTTTATTTGTTTTTACAATTTAATTGCTGTTTTCGGCATTGGATTTTTGTAAGTATTTTGTGGTCTATTGTATATACAATTGTATTTCTATGACTAATAAATACTTTACTTTACTTTACTTTATTTTCCGATGGGTACAGGAGACCAAGTACCTGGGCATTGCTCTGAGCTCAAATTTGAAGTGGAATAAGCAAGTTTCTGATATTCAGATCAAAGTTAAGAAAGGTCTCAATGTTATGCAGGCGATTTGTCGAGTTTGGTGGGGTGCAGACCCAGTAATCCTCAATCACATATATAAGGGCATCATTCGATTTCATTTGGAATACGGAGCGCAGTTGTTTAGTCCCATTTCAAAGTATTTAGATATTAAAGAATATCTGGTGCACCTCAGTTATCTTTGTCCAAGATTGGATGAAGAACTCTTTAGGGCATTTTTGCAGTAGTTAAGTGAAGAAAAAGGTAGCGTCCCCTTTGGAAACTTGAACGTAAGATGGCGGATTGACATTCTTGGTCGAATAATTCCTGCAATCAAGGTGAAAGCTGGATTTCATGGTTCCGTAAAATAAAAATTAAGTTGGAAAGTAACTAAGTAAAATCTCTCCCCGTTGAAGACAGGTAAAGCAGAGTCAAGGTGCAAAGGTACGATGTGTGAACGTTGCTAAGCTGGAGAACTAAAAGTATTAAAATGAGAAAGATAGAAAACCCAGTTTTAAATCAAACAATCAAGACTTTTTAGGAGAGATTCCTAATTTTAAGAAACTTTTTGTATATTGATTTTCTATGTGTGAATAAACGAATGCTTGAAATTAGTCTAAGAATTGTATATGTATATTTCTGTTTTTCGTATCAAATGCAAGTGCATAATTATATTATTAAAGGATTTAATAACTAACATGCCTACCTGGTTTCAATTCACATAATCTATGTTTAAAACCCCACTACCCTATTCTAATACAGTCCACTACTTTAATTGCTTGTAGTTAATTATACTGTTAATTGCTACCCTCACCTTTGTGGTTAAAATAAGTTAAGACAATTAATTTGTTTGTACCGGCCAATTGTTATGGAAGACTTTAACGCAAAAGTGGAATGTCGTTGGTACATTCGGACTGGGTGAGAAAAACGATCGGGGCGAAATGCTAATTCAGTTGTGTAAACAAGAAAATTTGGTAATTAAAACCACTTATTACAAGCTACCCCCTAGACGTCTATATATATGGCGTTCCCCGCAAGATAATCCCAATCATATGGTGAGAAACCAGATTGATTTCCTCCTAATTAATCACAGATATCAGAATAGCGTAACACGGGTGGCCTCTGATATTGGCTCTGATCATAACCCCATAATAGCCAACTTCAAAATCAATCTCAAGCTTATAACACAAAGAAGAGCTCCCAAAAAAATATGACATCCAGAGGCTAAATCAGCCAAATGACCATGAAAATATGAGATTGGAACTTGAAATACTATGTAGTGAAAAAGATCCTAGAAGCAAGGACGAACCAGAGGACATATGGAATGACGTCAAAGAAAATATACAAAATGCCTATGAGATTATATTAGGGCAACAAAAACGAGCCAAGGTCAGGCCATGGATGACAGATGAGATTCTGGATATAATGGAAGAGCGACGACGGGCAGAAATCCAACACCAATCAGAAAGATACATTATACTTGACCGTAGGATAAGACAAAAATGCAAAGAGGCTCGAGAGCGCTGGGTGACGGCGGAGTGCGAGGAGACTAAGAGATTGCACGAATTGCATGACTCATATAACTTTCATAGGAAAGTAAAGTAAATCACTGGCGCCCTTAGAAGGGCACCAATTAGAAAACAGAATGGGGGACTTGTCTTGGATCTAGAGGAACTCTGTAACGAGTGGAAAGAGTACGTGGAGACATTATTTGAAGATCAGGGCAGTTTTAGAAAGATGAACACCTCAGAAGAACTAACAGGACCTACAATCCTAGAAACCGAATTACAACGAGCCATTAGAAACATGAAAAATCGAAAAAGCCCAGGTCATGATAATATACATGCTGAAATCTTGAAATTGATGGATACGAAATACTTAACATACCTATGCAATAAAATATACGAGTCAGGCAAAATCCCGTCGGACTGGCTAAGGTCTACCTTTATAGCTATCCCCAAAAAGAATACCACTAAAAACTGCAGAGGCTACAGACTTATAAGCCTTATGGGTCATGCTCTTAAGGTCTTCCTGCGAGTTATCCATGCCCGAATATATACCAAATGCGAAGAAATGAGCGGAGAAACCCAGTTCGGCTTTATCAAGGGTCTGGGAGCACGAGAAACTGCTTGTGCAGAAGTGTTACGATCAACGACGTGACGTATATGTGTGTTTTATAGACTATCAGAAGGCCTTTGATAATATTAAACACGACCTTCTTCTGGAAAGGCTACATGAGATTGGTATAGACTATAAAGACATCAGAATAATCCAGCAGCTATACTGCCAACAGATTGCAGAGGTGAAAATAATAATGAATTAACTACAGAGACATTCAATATATCCAGAGGAGTGCGCCAGGGATGCCTCTTGTCACCAATCCTGTTCAATATCTATGTAGAAAAGATTTTTGAATTAGCTCTGGAAGAAGAGAATAGAGGAATCAAGATCAATGGAATTCCGATTGATACTATTAGATATGCGGACGATACTGCTATATTGACGAACCCATATAGGCAAACAGTTCGGACTAAAAATCAACACCAACAAAACGAAAGTCATGGCAATAATCCGCAGACAAGTGGATGTAACAATTAGGATTGACGGGCAGGATGGAGAACAGGTGACGCGTTTTGTATATCTGGGTGCCAATCTTAATCACGAATGGGACTGCGACGAAGTGATGAAAATACGGATTGGACGTGCAAAGACCACGTTTCTTAATTTAAAGAACTTTCTCCTCGTCCGCACTCTTCCACTGGCCCTCCGGCTTCGGGTAATTAAGTGCTACGTGTGGCCTTTCATGTTATATGGCGCAGAGACGTGGTCTCTGAAGGTCAGAACATTTAACCGCATAGAAGCTTTTGAGATGTGGACTCTGCGTAGGCTTCTACGTATTCCCTGGACCGCACACACAGCCAACGAGGAAGTATTGAGAATGGCCGGTGTACAGAGAGAGCTCCTTGACATCGTAAAGGAACGAAAAATATCTTATCTCGGACTACTCGGACACATTTTGAGGGGTGAAAGGTACTCAATACCCAAGATTGATTTTGCAGGGTAAGATAGAGTGCCGAAGAGGACCGGAGCGAAAGCAACATTCTTGGCTTCGGAATATAAGGGACTGGTGTGGAATAAGAGATGCCGCCACAATATTTCGACAAGCAGAGAGCAGTGCCCTACATAGAATATGAATACGATTTGATGATTTGATATGATATTTTGCTTTTTTTTCGGCGCTAGAATGACCCAAAGTGATCCCCTTTTTTCAAAATATACACGTCGAACAAAAGTACTCGCCAATAACGGATAAGAGAAAAAAGCCAAATAACTAAAAACTACCCAAATGAGCGTTAATCTGACGGCTCAGTCTTATTCAGTACCCACGAAAAATGTGCTGCACGCACCTAAAGAGGTTTGGAATTCAATGAAACAAGTGAAATTAAAAAAAAAGATGACGTTGCGGAATTCATGGAGCTGACTAGGGTGATAAGAAAACAAACAAAACAGGATACGAGAATTATCAAGTTAGTATAGAAAGAAAAAATTATAGGACAGAACCGTAATGTAAAAAGAATTGTATTGAACATAGAAAAGAAAAACATATAGATGCTCAAAAACTAAAAAATTGACGAAAGTGAAGGTGACCGAATAATACTATAGTAATTTTTACATGGAGAAAAAGAACTAAATTGTAACGAAGTTGCTGGGTTTAACGCAAGTAAATGGTAAACAGCATTCAGTTTTCAAACTTTTGAACTAGAAGTGAAATTTCGAAATATCGTTAACATTTTTTCCTGTCTTTATTTAAAGAGATAATTCAAAATTCTACATTATCATTACTTTTTTTTCTTCCAAAATAGCATATTGCATTTTCTGCTTCAATACACATACTTTCGAGCCTGGTCAATCCGAAAATGATCTCCGTTTCTTCAGGAAACGATTAGTTTCCGAAATATGATTTTTTTTAAATCGATTACATTTTTTTACTCGCTTTTGAACCACTATAAAAAACGCGGAACATGTTTGAGCAGATTGAATATAACAAGAGGGTCATTTCTTCTCTTTTAAACAGTGAAAACCCAGGGCCGTAGCTATACCATGGGGTCAGTTGGCGCAATAGCGCCAGGGCCCGAGGCCTATGAGGGCCTGCGAATACACTGGCCTTTATTCTCTCTATAAAAAGAATACTGACAAAAAGTTAAAAAATGCTTAACCTGGGGAATATCGACAATAATTATTCATTGTACTAAAAATTCTATAAAATATAAAATAAACGTAAGAGATAATGAATAATTTATATAATTTTGTAAATTCTATTGTAAAAATGGATAAATATTAAATTTTACATAAGAAGGCCCTTTCGCCTTTTGTAATTTGGAGAAAATAATTAAGGCATTTGTAACAAAAAAACGTGCAAACATGAGCGTAGACAGGATTTTATCTCAGGAGGGGGGGGGGGCTAGCCGTAGACAAGGCCGCAGTGGCAAAAAGGCGAAGGCGGAAATTTTTGTGGATGCCACGCCCAATTTTTAGCCAAAGGTCGTTAAAATCGTTAAAGAAACAAGGATTCGGCACCCTCTTGAATGGCATGGAATGGGGGGCGGGCATAGTTCCCCCCCCCCCCCCCCCCGTCTACGCCCATGCGTGCAAATTTAACCTAATCCTATTAATATTTGAAACAGAACATATTAATATTTTTGTTATTACTTATAAATAAATTTTCTTTTTTATTGAAGTATTTTATTTCCTACTATTCTTTATTTTTTAATGTCGCGTTTTACTTTACGAGAATGGGGAGTAGTTTGAGGATCAATGTCAAAGAAGTTGATGAATACGCTATATAAATCAAATAATGGCTAATAGCCTAATATTATATTTTACAGGACCAAAATAGACCTTTATACCTGACAAGATATTTGGCGTCCTGCAATTCTTATCAGACGGCTTGTGAAGCTGGCTAAAGTCGAACTTATACACATTTGTAATGACGCCATACTGGCGGCCAAAAACGTAGGTTCCCTATGTGTAAATTACCGGTGGCTAGATTGTTTATTTACAAAAATGAAGAATGATCGGACGCCATTTTTTTCTAAAAATTTCACCGCTCTTTAATATACGAGTATACTAAATAAAAATCAAATTACGTCATTAGAAATGTGTATAATTGCGACGTTATTACCTCCCAACAACAACCCATTCCCACCCCACTATTTTTTTAATATTAACTGAGGAGGGGGCCCAGATTAAAAAGTGGTTCCAGGGTCCGAAGCCATATCACTACGTCACTGGAAAACAGCATTTTCGTATTTTATTTGGTTAATTTTGAAATCCGAATTTTTTGAGGATTTGCGGTTTTGAGCGTTTTTTTTTCGCGAAATTTTTGTGACTAACGGGAAATCGGGACTGACTAGAGAAAAACTAATGATATTTTCTTCATCTCCGCTAAACACATCTTCGTAGAATTTAAAAATTTTCGATAGAACGTAAAAAAATCCCATGTCGCCACATCGATTTTTAAAATTTTTCGGAAAATTACATTTTCTGCTACTAAACATGTACTTTCGAGCCTGCTGAATCCGAAAATGACCACCGTTTTTTCAGGAAACAATTAGTTTTCAAAATATGATTTTTTTTTAATCGATTACAGTTTTCGACAGTTTCTAACGCGATTTTGAAGCTCGACAACATGTTTGATCAGCTTGAATATAACAAGGTTTATAGAGCCATTTTTGTTCTCTTTTAAACAGTGAAAACAGCATTTTTCTATCGTATTTCGTTAATTTTGGATTCCCGATTTTTGAAGATCTGCGATTTTGAACAGATTTTTCGCGAAATTTTTGTGAATAACGGGAAATCCGGGCCAACTAGAGAAAAACTAATGATATTTTCTTCATCTACGCTATCAAATTAGTTAGTAAACACATTTTTGTAGAAGTTAAAAATTTTCGAATATTCGATGGAAAGTAAAAAAAAGTCCCATATCGGCACATGTAAAATGGACAAATCAGGCAGGAACTTCTTGGTTGGTTTTGGGTGATCATAAGCCCCTTAAATTGAATTACAAATTCCAGGCCCCTATTTAAACAACTTTAAGTCGATGATAAAGGTTTCAGGTGAAATGTAATGAAGTGGCAAAGAAATTATAATAGGAACAACCTTGCAAATAATAACAAATGGAAACTGAGAATTACAGATGACGAAATAGATAAAGCCCTAAACTGTATAAAGAGAAAAAAAGAAGATGCAGGACAAGATATGCTACTGGCAGAACTTCTAAAAGAAGGAGATTAGGAAGAAAAATCAGAGCTAGAGAATACGTAACACTACTGTGCAAGGCGATCATCACAGTGAGAGACATTTGATAGTTCTCACCAAGTAAATCACAGGCAGTATTTAGGAGTAGGTAAAACCTATGCAACCATTCTCTAATTCTCCTTTGGACCTAACAAAGGCTTCCGACCTCATAGAAATGTAGGCAGTTGAAGAAGCGTTTCTATATAGCAGAGTAGATACTAGATACAAAAATCAATGACTGAAAGGGTACGAAACAGGGTGATAGTATATTCAAGTTATTACGTTGGAAGATAAAGGAATGTGTAAATATTCAAACCATTCATTCCAGTTCTTATATATTACCTTTACTATAAAGAAGTCTAAGAATTAAATTTAGTAGTCCATTATCGCCGACCAACAAATGGCATCGAAATAAAATAGCTGAACGAATACGGTTAGAATGAGCATCATTAGCAATCCTTTTTTTTTCAACAAAAAATACCTTCGCATTTTGCAACTTCTTTATCCTGCCGATCATCATCTATAGAACACAAACATGAAGATTCGCAGAGGCAAATTGGAACAAGATACGAAAAGCTCGAAAATCGAATACAGAAGGAGACCCTACTTCACAAAAGTTAAAATGAAGACCACACATAGAGGCAATCGAACAAGTAGGAAAATTAAATTGGACGTGAGGCCATAACTAATGATGAAACAACGAAGAGAAATGTTTGTTGAGGCAGACCGCAAATAAGACGTAAAACGTACTAGTTTTTGAATGTAAGTTTTCTGTAACTGTTACCATGTTTCTCTATTTGTCATGTCAGGCCCGAGTGTCTTGGTGAGTCAAATTTCGATCTTATTTGTGGAAATATGAGCTAGCAAGACGCACAGGCTTGATATGACAAACGGAGAAAGAAGGCTTACATCTAAACATAGAAGGCTTAGATAAAACTGTCACGATTGATAAAAATTGTGTGTTTGTATAGCAACAGAAACTCCATCTCTTTGTATCTTAATCGACCATAATGAAACCTGATTGCCATAGATCTTGTTTCCTTACACGTGTTTTTTGATGTAAGCCTTCTCCAACTGTTGCTATGTTTCTCGATTTA
>JAEQML010058983.1:0-29274 GCA_016904865.1 Pissodes strobi
CAGTTTGAGAATTTACCTATCACACAACAGAATTCAGGAGTATTGAATTCCTTACATTTCATACACAAAATAAAAGTACGAATCTTAATGAAGGTGAAATTTTAATCTTGTTTAATTTTAGCTCATGGTTCCCTAGTGCCCTAATACCACAGACCTTGGTGAATTACTTGAGATGAATAATTTTGATAACGAAATCAATCATTAATGTAATATTTAATATTTAACTTTTATCAAATATTGCATGGATTAAAATTATTTTCGATATAGAAATAACTATTACCAACAAATTGAAAACACGGCAATGGGAAACTGTTTATCACCGTTCTTAGCTAATCTTTTCATGAGTAAATTGGAAAATGAAATCAGTCAGTAGTTCAAATGTTTTCCAAGGGTATGGTACAGGCATAGCCTAAAGAAAACTATAGCTGCGACACTTAAGCGCGGCACCTTTGACAAGCGAGGACCAACTTTATCACTATGTAGTGGGGAGGAAATAAATAAATCTAACTCGACGTCAATCCCCCGGCAATCATTAGTGAAGTGAGCCGTACTAAAATTTTTTGGGACGTTATATACTAAAATTGTTACTCTCCCCTATTATTTTATTTAAACTTTCATCACAAAATATATGATTTATAAAATACTGTTTATTTCGAGTAGAGAATAACCATTTTTTTGATGCAAAAAGCTGCATAAAGAGAGCTGGATATTTACTTAAACATTACACCTAAAAGAAATAGTTAAAAATGTCTTTTGAAGTGAAATTAAGAATGGCGAATGTAGATTACTTGTAGTAAGTACAGCATTCTTGAATGCTGAATATAACTATAATATAAGTGAACAGTGGTGGCTGTGTGCATGTATAACTATAATAGAATATAAGCTCCAAGTTAATCTTTAAATATCAACAAGATCTATACACAACAAAAGTTTTTTTATATGAAATTTTATTTTGCACAAGTAGTTACGGTTTTAGACGAACCTGTGAAGATCTGCAATAATAATTTTGAAAGTTTTGATTTATCTAGTTGTTCTCTTCTAGGCTTAAAAAAGATCTTATATAAGTACATAATTTTGTTTTATATAGATTCTTAGCAACCTGCACAATTTTATAAACGTATTATGTACGATTTTGCATATTTTTTCGTAACAGCTTTTTAATTTTATTCGCCAGATAAAAATATTTTTCAAGATGGTGAAATGAAAGTAAATTTTTGATCTGGCTATAGTTCACGAACTAGTTTATGTATGAAGTGCACAATTACGCTAAATCGGAGCAACCTGTACCGTGCGTTCAATTTATCTTGATAACATTTTGATTCGCTGTAATTTTTTTGTTTTTAAAGATATCAAGTTAAACAAAAAAGCAAAATGTAGGGTTGGTAGTCAAATTTTTTTCTACGTTACATATAAAATAAAACACTAACGATTTTCTGACATATCAGCCTACTCTATATTTTTGAAATGGAACACCCTGTATATTACTACATTTTTGGAATCTCTAGAGAAGTCTAAACACATTTCGTGTATAATATCTTATACATATCTTTCTTTAGGTGTTTACGAAATATTGACAGTTGAAAGTAGTGCATTTTGACATTTTGATAGGCTTTAAAATCTAAACCGCATGAGAGCAAAGAAAACGGTTTGCATATTCCTGTCTTAGGTTTTCACGAGCTATCAAATGACAGTAACTTTGAATTTAACCCGCGAGTAAAATTGACCGGAACTTTTAAACCTCCGGTTAAATTGAAAGCCACTGTCATTCGATAGCTTATGAAAACCTAAGATAGAGATGTGCAAACCGTTTTCTTTGATCTCGTGCTGTTTAGAGCCTGTCAAAATGCCCGACTTTCATCTGTCAATATTTCGTAAACAGCTAAAGATAGGTATAGGATATTATACACGACATGTGTTTTGATTTCACTAGAGAGTCCAAAAATGTAGTAATATACAGGGTGTTCGATTTAAAAAATATATAAAGTAGGCTTTTATGTCAGAAAATTATTGGTATTTGTTTTATATGTAATCTAGAAAAAACTTGGCTACCAACCCTACATTTTGCTTTTTTGTTTACCTTGGTATCTTTAAAACCAAAAAAGGTACAAAATGAATCAAAATGATATCAAGGTGCTGATCAAATCTGAAATAATGGATATATGTGGATAACGATCGACTTTTACGAAAAACAACCAGCAAAAACAATGTGTTTGAGACTTACGCCTTTATGGTAGAATACGAACTGTTTATTGTCAAACGAAATGTTTTGCACTTTCTTATCTTCCACATAACCACAACCTGGAAAATACTCCCCACCAAACCGAAAATTTCGTATATCTAGATAATTACTAAATAACTAAGATAAGAAGATGCAAATCGTTCCGCGCTAAGTTAAACAGATCAAATTCTTTAAATGGAAAGGAGGCTATTCGACACGCTAAATGAAATTTATCTAGAATTTTTAGAAGAATTCGAAAATCGGAAAATATGTCCCGCTCTTTTGAGACCTTTTATATTGAAATATAATTCAATTATATTGTCAAACTAAAATCAACATGGCTAAATGATGAAATAGTTGTAAGACTAATAAAAAAATTAAAAACATGTTATTTCTATAAAATGTGTATACATATGAAGGGTACAGGGGAAAAATGATCTAAGCGCCATTTCCATAGGAAACTTTTTTATTATTGACTTCACGGAAAATTTTATTCTTGATAAAAGTTGGTGTTTGAAAAAAAAACTAATTTTGATAATGCTAAATTAAAGATAAGTTATACAGGGTACTCAATAAATACAAAAATGATGGTTAAAAAATCAAAAACTTTGGAATATCGGAAAACCTTCTACAGAAAAATAAAGCTCGTATTAAGATAAAAATAAAAGTCAAATACCATTTTTTCCAAAAGTGCACCACACCGTTGCGGAGAAAATCCATTTCAATTACTGAAAAAACCCGCTTTTTCTTAATTTTGTCCTTATTTTTTTCAGCAACGATGCACTTTTGGAAAAAATGGTATTTGACTTTTATTTTTACCTTAATAGGGGCTTTATTTTTCCTAATTCCTAAGTTTTTGTTTTTTTAACCACCATTTTTGTATTTTTTAAGTACCCTGTAATACTTAGTATTAATTTAACATTGTCAAAATTAGTTTTTTTTCCAAGCACCAACTTTTATCAAGAATAAAATTTTCTATGAAATCAATAATAAAAGTTTCCTATGGAAATGGGGCTTAGATCGTTTTCCCCCTGTACCCTTCGTATATATTTTATGAATGTTTCCATATTATTAATTTTCGATTATTTTTGGGTACTTTAAATTTTGTAACCTATTATGATACGTTTTAGTCCGTTTTGGTGCTTTTAGTAATTTTGGTTAGTTCAATCAGCTTTCGTTTACTTTTAATTTATTTTAGTCATTTGAACCCGGTTCCGATACATTATAACCAATTTTAATATTTTGGTTAGTTTTGGTTAGCCGCCAAAACTGGGTCATTCAATCAACTATGGATTACTTTCGGTTTCGATACGTTATTACCAATTTTAGTGTTTAGGATAGTCGCCAAAATTTAATCGATCTGGGTTAGTTTTAACTTACTTAATATTATTTTTAAGCTATTCCGATACGTTTTAGCCCGTTTTGGTACTTTTAGTTAATTTTGGTTTGTTTTGGTTAGTCTTTCAATCAAATTGTGGTTACTTTCAATTTATTTTAGTTATTGAATTAATTCAAGTTAGTCGTCAAAATTCGCTTAATTTTGGTTAGTTTCAACTTATTTTAATATTTTTAATCTGTTACGATACGTTTTAGCCCTTTTTGATGCTATTGGTTAGTTTTGGTTAGTCGTTCAATCGACTTTCGGTTAGTTTCAGCTAGTTTTAATTTAGTTTAGTAATTTGAATCGGTTCGGATACGTTATAACCAATTTAAATGTTTTTAATTAATTTAGGTTAGTCGCCAAAATTCGGCTAATTTGGGTTAGTTTTAACTTACTTTCGTTCTATCAACTTTCGGTTAATTTCAGTTAGTTTTAATTTATTTTAGTCATTGGAACCGGTTCCGATACGTTATAACCAATTTTAATGTCTTTGGTTACTTGCCAATATTCGGTTAATTTGGGTTAGTTTTAATTTACTTTAACATTTTTAATCTGTACGATATGTTTTAGTCCGTTTTTGTGCTATTAGTTACTTTTGGTTTGTCATTCAATCAACTTGCGGTTACTTTCAGTTAGTTCCAATTTATTTTAGTCATTTGAATCGGTTCCTATAGGTTATAAGCAAATTAAATATTTTTGGTTAGTCGCTTAAATTCCTTTCGTTTTGGTTAGTTTTAACTTACTTTAATTTTTGTAACCTATTACGATAGGTACGTTTTAGCCTGTTTTGGAGCTTATTGTTACTTTTGGCTAGCTTTGGTTAGTCGTTCAATTAACTTTCGGTTGGTTTCAGTTAGTTCCAATTTATTTTAGTCATTTGAACCGATTCAGATACCTTATGATCAAATTTAAGTTTAAATAAACAAACTAACTAGCTGCTTAATTCTGCCGTTCTTTTCCCATTTTAACACATAAACATTAACTTATTTATATAACATACAAACAAAACAATATATACGCATAACGTCTATTTACTCAAACAACGAATCTTTTTCTATTTTAATTCCTATGAAAATTTATTGCACTCCGGCCCAGGTAAGCGCGTATGATTGGCATCGAGTCCCAATTGCGTGGTGTCCTCGCTTCACTGAGCTTCACGGAGAAAATTTGGTTCCGTACCCCACTAAACGAGCCGAGTGTCGCGGCTATAGTTTTCTTTAGGCTATGGTACAGGTATGTGGATGATATTTTTGCGATTTTCGACACAAAAACTGCTGCTTGTAACAAAACTAAACAACCGTTGCACCACCATTAAATTTACTTATGAAGTCAAGAACAATAGTTAACTACTCTTGCCCTATATAGCGCAAATAAGAGCACCTTAAAGCTGCTAAACTGAACTCCATTCAAAAGAGAGCTGTGCGTCTCGACGGTGACCCGGAGTTGACCCGGGATCTGAACAGTCTGGAATACCGCAGATATGTGGCCAAAATTTCCCTGTTTTATAGATATTTGCAAGGCAGATGTTCCGAGTATTTGGCCAGCATCGTCCCGCCCCCAGTAGCGCCTGTCAGACAGTCACGGCAGTCGGATAGAGCGCACCCATTCGCTGTACAACTGGAAACACCTAGAACGTCGCTTTACAAGGACTCCTTTGTCTGGCGCACTGCATCATTATGGCACACCCTGCCAGGACATCTGTTTCCCCCTAATTACAACCTTTCTTTTTTAAATAGGGCCGCTTCGGCTCTGGTCCCAGGGTGTAAACAGCACAAATGCTAATTTAGTGACCCCAACGAAGCTGAAAAACCTAATAGAACTGGAAAAGCAGTCGACGTTTCGATTGCTATCAAAGAAACATAAAATTAAAGAAAGTGCTTTAATAATATTAAATAAAGATGAATGCATTTCTTCTGCTTCTGTTAATTTTATTAACGCCTGGTTGCCTTTGCTAAGAGCTGAAGTTGATAAGCAACATTTAAAAGTTAACTAAACCTTTAGACAAAAACCATTGAACTCTTCCTAAACACATAATACCAAATTGTAGATATATAGCACCTCAAAAAGGTATCAATTATTTACCTAAAAAAACTTAATATTATACTGACTTGACAGTCCAGTAATTACACAATATGACATCAGTCTTGTTACTTTGTCAAAGTCAATTCGTAACTTGTGAAAGTGCACGAGGTTTTAATTGTTTAATTACATTTACTAACCATTTTCATTTTTAGACTTTTTCTGCTTGCCCTCATCTTGATCCTTGATCCTCAAAACGTCTACTGTTTTCCAGTTCTTTTAGGTTTCCAGCTTCGTTGTGTAGAACTTCTTTTATTTATAGAATAATACTATAACTATAGAGTTCTGTATTAACTCTAGCAAAGAAAATATAAGATGGTAACGCTACATAGTGTATATTCTTATAATCTACGTACGCATATCAGTTGCGTTCGTCAGTCTTGTATTCTCTCTCTATATATCGGGTTGGCGTAGGTTCATATTATGTATATAATGTTACAATAACAATGCCGGTTCAACAAGGTTGACCTAACCTTGCCACCCGTGTGTAGTATCGCGTTCGTTGGAGTTAAACAATAATATTACGTGTAATAGTTCGTCTAGACCTCGAACTAGTCGGGTTGCCTTCGCGATCTAATTTATGAAATACCGAGTGTTTTCCTGATACACTAAAGTTGGTGTCACTAAACTAGCACTAGTGCTGTTTACACCCTGGGATCAGAGCCGAAGCGTACAAATGAAGTTGAGGAGTAAAAGGCAAAAAAATTTGAAAATATGAAATTTTACCTAAAAATCTATCATAAAATCGATAGAAATTGCTCCTAATCGCCAGAAAATGTTGAGCTATTCCGATCCAGAATTATGCACCTTTAACGTTAATGACATGTAGAAATACTAAAACTCATATTGGTTTGAATAATTCGCCCGACATGCGTTAAAAGTAAAGCCATAGTACAAACGATATCGAATAGACCCACTCAGGAAAATCGTCTTCATGTTTTTACATCAAACGCAAAAGCCGCCGCATACCTGCAGCAGCGAGCAGTCTGTCGAGCTCAACGTTCCGGATAGATCTAAAAAGTATTCGCTGATGCGCTTTCCTCGGTTATTATAAGACAACGCGACGCGACAGTACATAATCCCAGGGCGTTTGCACACTCTCTGTCCCTCGTAGCAGGGCCATAGTGAGCCACGAACCAGATTGATCTGGATTCGCCCCGTCGCCAAACGCTGTCGGCGAAATTGGAAATTTGTCTCCAATGAACCTACCGTATACTTATTTATACCGTGGTAAAGATATCAATTTGTTCTCGTAAATTGCCAAAATTCCATATATCCGAATTTCTGCATGTTTCCCTTTAACTCCGATTTTCTCATATTTCCTACTAACCCAAACTAACCCAATCTCGCACGAAAAATTCTTATAGAACTTTTTTATAGCAGAGGTATCGAAGCTTACAAATCTGTGGTTGTTTTTTTTTTCAAAATAGCTCTGCTTTGGTTGAGACGCGACTCGTAACCTATCTTTAATGAACGATAGTTTGTTTGCTCTAGATTATTCGGTTTATTAATGATAAAATATTATGTGGTGACGTGCGAATTTTAAATAGCCTGCCCTGTATAAATGGCATCATCCTTTGTGAAGTATCTTCTTGTACGGTTTTCGGCGTCAAGTGATCAGCTTTTCATAAAAAATTAATTATCTAAAAAAAAAAAATTAAAACCTTAATTTTTCGATTCATTCGATGTGTTTGCATTTTCCCTCAAAAGTCCATTTTCCTGAAGCTGTTAGGTACCTACCTAACCTTAGATGGGATACATCCCAATAAACCCAAAACGATTAAATTCATCTTAATAATAAATTAATGATACCTAAAAGGCACGTTCAGAATAGCCAAACAGAATATCTTGTAGTAAAATTCCAGCCTACAGACTTTATTCATTTCCTGTTTTCTTGGCCTACGCTAATAAACTAGCGATACCCTTTTTCCCACGTTTCAACTATAAAACATCAAGGGAGCTTTCCTTAGAATAAATAAGCAGCCCTAATTTGTAACGACCCCTTTTTACTTCAGATAGGTTCCCAATGTGTCATCGGAAGACATATACAATACATTTAGGGAGCCTTTCTCCTGGATATTTCCTATCAAATTGTCTCTCAGTTTTGATTTGATCCCCGCCATTTTTTCGGCGCTAGAACGGCTCAATGTGACGTCTTTTTATAAAAATATACGCGCCCAAAAAACACTTGATATTTTCCGATCCTAGCCAATTTCAGTAGGATTAGGAAGATCGTTAAATAGAATGTGTCCAGAAAATTTCATCAAGATTAATTAATTCTTTCGATAGATATCGTGCATCAAAGCAAAATTTTGAAAAATCGTACCGTCGACGTAATAACTCGGAAATGGAAAATCGGATCACTAAAAATAATTATTGACCGTTGGTTGTCCCTAAATGTTGCCTAAAAACGTGCCAAATTCGAAAACTCCACTCTAAGCCGTTTTTGAGAAAAAAATTATTAACGTAAATTATCGTAATAAGCGTTACGGCTCAATCTCATTCACTACCCATGTAAAGTATGCTAAACGCAAATACCCGACTGAGCGTGACATAGTCGAGCATGACGGCTCATTCACTACCCCGGAAAAAGTGTACTGAACAAACCTAAAGACGTTTTTATTTCAAAAATAATAATATGCTCTATCTAGAACTTTTTACAAACGTCCTGCATAATATGGAGAATATTATTTTTACATTTTTTCTTATCAGAAGAATAATAAAGGCTCTGCTCGAAAGTAAATTCAACAAAACATGGCTAAATTTTAAAGTTTAGTGTTTGTACACCTATACTCGCGTCATTTGTTCAAATGAATTCGGTATAAAAGACATCGTAGTTTTGCTCCCAGAGAAAATACGACCGACTATTTTTGTACAATCGTAAAGACAAGCCCAAAACTTTACAGATATCGTAAATTTCAGAGAGTGAAGCAATTAATGCCCATTGCAGTAAGATTGAATTTCTGTGCAAACGAAACAATGCAATGGCAGGAATACTTTAACTTTATGCATTAGGATATTAGGCATAGTTTCACAACGTCAAATGCAGAAAACAATATTTCATTAGGGACTAAGTTAACTGTAATATTCAAATATTTCATTGGTATTTGGGTTATAGCCTTGCTAACAACAATTTCAACCTTTAACCTCGACACAACTTTATTTTTAATTTTCCTGAAATTCCACGGGCGATAAGGGTAAGTGGAATATTAAAATAAAACTGGAATTATAAACATGTAATTCAAACTAAGCCTATTAAAAAATATTTAATACAATGTGTAGAGTTTGATATCACAAAAAACAATTTTCATGTATTTTTTCAATTTGAAATGAAGTATGACATATGCCTAATATATTATATAGAACATATCTATAATTCTATTTAAAAAGATTAAACTGCCAGACGAAATTTTTTGTATATCGACGTACAAGGATTTTCATTTTTATTTTGCCACCTTCCTACGGGGTTTATTGTAAGACAGTTATAGAAAAACTGTTTATACTACAATTAAAGTATTTTTTTTGTATTTTCTTTCAATATAAAAATAAATAAACGAAGATAACAAAGCAAAGATATAACACCAAAATATATTTTTTAAATGTAATAATTTGTATAACAACAGACCTTCTCTTCCTGATTTAAATGTATATATAGTTTGTTGATATTTGGTGTCGCTGTTGTCAGATGTCGCTGGTGTCAGATATAGGAAAAACGCCAAAGTCCAAATTTTAATTGCGTAAAGAAAGTGCCTAAAACATGTGTAAGCATTTTTTAAACATATCATAAAAGTCTAATAAAAACTTCTACTAACTAATTTAATTTCTTTCTTTAGTTCCTGTGGTTCTAAAGAGAACCGATTTTTATGAGAGTAAAAAAAACTTTGATATGTAGGAATGTTCTTACTTGATAAAATGTTGTCCGTTGACTTCTTGACAGCGCTGTCAAGTCTCATTAGAGCAAAATATGTTCAAAATAAATACCCTGCACCTCCTGGCAATAACACAATCTATTTTTTATTTCATCCCGGTCTTACTAAAAAACGCCGGTTTCAATGTTGTCGCAATATTGTTTCGGGTTGCGTAGCTCAGATAGGTAGTTGGGAGAGATGGATAGAACACTCAGGAGGTTTTAAACAAGTTGAGAATCTACTGGCTTCAGGTTGAGTATAATGTGGTAAGTATTACCAGAGCATCCAGGAATACATATCTCATAAGTCCTAGGGGTTATTCTTCACGAAACAGCAAACAGCAGATAGTTTTTTTCAAGATGGCTTCCATTCGCCTGTTTGAATTTAAACACCATGAAATAAGCAAGAAAGTATATTTGTTTTACTCCCACTACACGATTTGCATTTATTTATCTAAGACGATAAAAGAAATAAAGTGTTAAAGATAATAAGTATGCAATTTTTCAATTGCCACCATTTTGTTTTGGATGTGAATAGGGACATCTTATTCTGGGATCGTAAAATTCTCGATGGAACCTTTAAAATCATGCATCACAAAACCCCTTTTTTATTTGATTTCGTTTTTCAAGACGCACCCATTAGCCATTTTAATAGTTTGAACTGACATTTTTGCGTTAAAAGCTTTCTATTCACACATCCAAATTTTGTACATAAAAAATTAACGGGTGAAAGTTAGGGGGGGGGGGGGGGGTCGTTAAGAACCGCACTGTATATATCGATTTCACAATTCACATATTTATGATACACATTTCACAGCTTTAATTTCATATCGTTGAAGTTTTCTACTATGGTAAGCATGATCTTCAGTTTATGTTTTCAGCAATTTAGAACACTTTATTACTTCATGTTAAATCGATTTTATCAAGAAAATATGAATTATTTCCTAAAACAACTATTTCTGCGTTAACAGATGTGAAATTATTGATGAGAACTAGACAGGGTAAACAGTATTTGTTTATATTTATTTATACCTTTGATAAATATTTCGAGTATTATAATTTCTGAACACATTAATCTTGCTATTTTAATAATTACTATATAATTCATGTATTTAAGGATAATTTTGAGTATATTAGATTTATCTTTCGTTATATTCAAAACTATCAAAGGTAATGAACATGTTTGTTACAATAATTTTAACAATTCCGTGATATGATGTTTGTTCCGAAATCGCTCATATTTCTTCCTCCTATATAACAACTTTTTATCATAAATCTTAAACCTATTTTCAAGCTATTATTGGAACCGGCCCGGTAACTACAGTATCGATGATTCAAGGTATATCAGCGTACAAATATCAATAGATGTACCCATCAGTTTCATTTGAAAATCATTTTTATCTTTAATATATTATAAATAGTATATTGATGTTTGTACTGATGCTTAGACAAATTAGATTCAACGATTATAAGAGCCATGACACACACAGCGGTTTTTGCCGAATCGGCTGGCGAGTCGGACGCCGACTCGGCGCGTATAATATACTTTGCAAATGGGGAAAAACACACACGGCGGCGAATGACGAGTCGCTGCTTGTTAGCCGCTTCGGCACGTCATCTGATGCATGCGCCGCGCCGCGGCAAAAACAGCTGTGTGTGTCATGGTCGCCGACTCGGCAGCCGATTCGTCACAAACCGCTGTGTGTGTCATGGCTCTTAGAGCTAATACTTCATCAGCATTTAACTCTAAATGTAAATTATCTTCATTACTTTTGTTTTCAAAAATTTTGGCTTGCTCGGGTTAGTTACTAATAGTTTTGAGAACTTTCGATGCGGATAAGGTACCACATGATTATTCTGTGATGTAGCTAATTTGAACGGCACAAGTTAACTCCTATGGTGTTTAATTTCCTCGGAGTGGTTTTGTTTTCCGTCCTTTCGACCGCTCACTACACTTACTGAACGCTACATTTTGCGTCCTTTTACATTTTTTTTTAAATTTTGCAACAGTTGTAAACCAATTATTTTTTTCTAAAAACCTCTTTTGATCCTATTTGATTGATTCCACTTGGAAATATATTTATAGTAAAAAGTATTGCAAGTCAACCTAAACTCATAAGTATTCATTTTCTGCTCAATTTACTTTAAAATATCTGTTTAAAAAAAATTGAGACAGAAATTCTTCTCAAATTGGCGAAGGAATATTTATTGATTTTAAATCACTTCTGTTTTCTGCCTGTTTTAGTATTTTTCTCTCACAATAAATCTGTACTAAAATAACAGACGTCTCCTGCCAAATTGGGATAAAGAGTCTAGGGAACACACAGGAGGTGCTACGAAAATTCCGAGCGAAAGAATTAGGCAAATCCGAGTTCGAAGGAAATCAGCCGTCGGGGGTTTTCGGTGATGAGACGATCGAATCTGGTCATTAGAAAGTCGAGGCACCTAGCGGCGAGGCTGTTCGAAAGAAAAAAGGCGATTTGACGTCCGAAAGGGTTGACGTTCGGCAGGGATGTTCGACGGGCGTCCCTTGCACCGTTAAAAATATTTTGGAACCTAGGGGCTCCATTTAGGGGCCGATATTTTGCGACGTCAAAAATCATAGTTTTGATCAATTTTGGTCGGCGGACGGTCCTATACACGAAACTAAAACATTTTTGGGACCTAGGGGCTCATTTAAGGTCCGAGGGGATTTGACGTCCGAATGGGTTCAAATTCGGGATAGGAGGGTTTTCGACGATGCCGAGTTCGAATCTGACGTCGGCGGGAACACACCTAAAATAGGTTCCGCCATAGGAGCCGGACTAGAGCACCCTCACGCATTTAACTTAAAAAAGTATTCCACGTGGTTTTGGATCCGACGCGACGAACCATTTCCCGTAATCGGGCCCCATCGATTTTGAAAACGGAAAATCGCCATTTTGGACGACATGTAGGATTTTTAAAATTTTAATTTTTACGCTAATGACATGTAAATGGACCCCTTTAATCAATTCCGTCATGAAAATGTGCATTTAAAAAAAAATCGACAATTCAGGGGTATGGCTTAAAAAAATCGAGATTTTCAGAAAATCGGCTATAATTCAAAAATGATAACAGTTAGAGGTTAAATTTAAATGGGAAAAATATGGATCTCGTCGGGTACTATGATGTGTCGTATCCAGTTTGATTGTACGACGTTTCGTTTTTTTTTAATTGGCCAAACGTGATTTTCATATTTTCGCCTTTTTCTCGGGAACAAAAAGAGGCATCTCAAATCGGTTTATGCCAGTACTTGCGTCGTTTTAAGGTCCATCGAAAAGTTCCTATACAGTTTTTCGATAGGAGTTCAAATAAGGTAGGTATTCGATAAAATGTAAAGTTTGTCAGAAAATGTTCATTTTTCTGGGATCTGAAATTCTTTGTATTGGGGAACGTGAGCTCGGAATAGAACACGTCTTTAGGCAAGTTCGACGAAAAACAGCCGTCGGTGGTTTTCGGTGATGAGACGACCGAATCCGGATATTAGAAAGTCGAGGCCCCTAGGGGCGAAGCTGTGCGAAATAAAAAAGGCGATTTGACGTCCGAAGGGGTTGACGTTCGGCAGGGATGTTCGGCGGGCGCCCCGCCCCTTAAACCGTTAAAAATATTTTCCACGCTAGGGCCTCCATTTAGAGGCCGATATTTTGCGACGTCCAAAATCATAATTAGATTTGTTTGGGTTAGTTTGGGTTAAGGGCGGGTTAAGTGCGGATTAAGTTTCGGTTAGTTCGGGTTAGTTTGAGTTAGTTTGGGTTAGCTTGCGTTAGTTTGGGTTAGTTTCGGTAACGCGCTCGTCTCAATGCGCTTGTTTGGCTAGTTAAAGTTAGTTTCAATTATTTTAGCTTAATCTCTACCTTGTGCCTGAGTTTTCTTCATGTTTTGATGCCCATGGCTACACTCACGTAACTAGAGCATCTCCTAGTGACGTTCCAGAATAGATTCCATGGTCTCAGATATATCCGGCACAATCTCCAAGAAGCGAGGAGGAACCAATCCTTACTTTTTTCTAAAAACCTCTTTTGATCCTACTTGATTAATTCCACTTGGAAATATATTTATAGTAAAAAGTATTGCAAGTTGACCTAAACTCATAAGTATTCATTTTCTGCTGAATTTGCTTTAAAATATCTGTTTAAAAAAATTGAGACAGAAATTCTTCTCATATTGGCGAAGGAATATTTATTGATTTTAAATCACTTCTGTTTTCTTCGTGTTTTAGTATTTCTCTTTCACAATAAATCTTAACCAAAATAACAGACGTCTCCTGCCAAATTGGGATAAAGAGTCTAGGGAACACACAGGACATTAGAAAGTCGACGCCCCTAGCGACGAGGCTGTTCGAAAGAAAAAGGGCGATTTGACGTCCGAAAGGGTTGACCTTCGGCAGGGGCTCATTTAAGGGCCGAGGGGATTTGACGTCCGAATGGGTTTAAATTCGGCATAGGAGGGTTTTCAATGATGCCGGGTTCGGATCTGACGTCGGCGGGAATCTACCAAAAATAGGTTCCGCCATAGGAGCCGGACTAGGTCGAATTTTGATGATGGGCTAACGAGACCCACCAAAGAGCACCCTCACGCATTTGACTTAAAAAAAAAGTATTCCACGTGATTTTCGATCCGACGAACCATTTCCCGTAATTGGGCCCCATCGATTTCGAAAACGGAAAATCGCCATTTTGGACGACGTGTAGGACTTTTAAAAATTTAATTTTTACGTTAATGACATGTAAATGGACCCCTTTAATCAATTCCGTCATGAAAATGGGTATTTAAAAAAAATCGACAATTTCAGGTGTATGGCTTAAAAAAATCGAGTTTCAGAAAATCGGCTATAATTCAAAAACGGTAACAGTTAGAGGTTAAATTTAAATGGGAAAAATATGGATCTCATCGGGTACTATGATGTGTCGTATCCAGTTTGATTGTACGACGTTTCGTTTTTTTTTTAATTGGCCAAACATGATTTTCATATTTTCGCCTTTTTCTCGGTAACGAAAAGAGGTATCTCAAATCGATTTACGCCAGTACTTGCGTCGTTTTAAGGTCCATCGGAAAGTTCCTTTACAGTTTTTCGATAGGAGTTCAAATAAGGTAGGTATTCGATAAAATGTAAAGTTCGTCAGAAAATGTTCATTTTTCTGGGATCTGAAATTCTTTGTATTTGGGCAAGTTCGACGAAAAACAGCCGTCGGTGGTTTTCGGTGATGAGACGACCGAATCCGGACATTAGAAAGTCGAGGCCCCTAGGGGCGAAGCTGTGCGAAAGAAAAAAGGCGATTTGACGCCCGAAGGGGTTGACGTTCGGCAGGGATGTTCGGCGGGCGCCCCTTAAACCGTTAAAAATATTTTCGACGCTAGGGCCTCCATTTAGAGGCCGATATTTTGCGACGTCCAAAATCATAGTTATATTTTTTTGGGTTAGTTTGGGTTAAGGGCGGCTTAAGTGCGGATTAAGTTTCGGTTAGTTTGGGTTAGTTTGGGTTAGTTTGAGTTAGTTTGGGTTAGCTTGCGTTAGTTTGGGTTAATTTCGGTAGCGCGCTCGTCTCAATGCGCTTGTTTGGCTAGTTAAAGTTAGTTTCGATTATTTTTGTTTAATCTGGAATTACTTTGGTTAATTACGGTTAGTTTGGATAGCGCGCTGGCCTCAATGCGCTTGTTTGGCTAGTTAAAGTTAGTTTCGACTGTTTTTGCTTAATCTGGTATACGGAAGAAAAGCGCGCGTAGTGCGCTTGTCTTTACTTTGGTTAATTGCGGTTAGTTTGGGTTAGATTCCGTTAGTTTGGGTAGTTTGGGTTAATTTGGGTTGGTGTGGGATTAGTTTGGGTTAGTTTGCGTTAGTTTGCGTTAATTTGGGTTAGTTTAAGTTAGTTTGGGTTAGTTTGAGTTAGTTTGAATTATTTTGCGTTGGTCTAGGTTAGTTTGAGTTAGTTTGGGTTAGTTTACGTTAGTTCGGGTTAATTTAGGTAGCGCGCACGTCTCAAGGCGCTTGTTTGGCTAGTAAAAGTTAGTTTCGATTATTTTTGCTTAATCTGGAATACGGAATAAATTTTCGGAGCTCCTCCTGTGTGTTTCCTAGACTCTTGTAAATTGGAACAGAACAGTTGACATTCCTGGGGAATTCTTTATCTACCTTGTGCCTCAGTTTTCTTCATGTTTTGATGCCCATGGCTACACTCACGTAGCTAGAGCATCTTCTAGTGATGTCACAGAATAGATTCCATGGTCTCAGATATCTCCGGCACAATCTCCAAGAAGCGAGGAAGGATTCCAAGAGAGTGAACCAGTGTCCAGAAGTCCAAACTTTTCGTGATAACCTAAAAGTTTCAGTAGCGCACCAAAGTTTTGTGCACCTTTAGTATTATCAAAGAAAATGTTACTAACATTTTCTTTGGTATTATAGATATAATAATAAAGCTCGTAATAAAGTATTCGTCCATGCCTAGGTATTCTTAATATTTTTACAGAGATCAGGTTGATATTATTCTAAAATTTACTTTTATACTACCTTGTATTATGCTCTCAAAATGTCTTGCATTACCTTGAATAAAGCCAATTGGTGTTCCCTGTTCTTTGATCTATCGATTTTAGGCTTCATTCAAATACGTAATAAAGTATTCCTCAGAGACCAGGTTGGTATCAACAAAAAAGAAGTCTTATTGGATAAAGAAAAGATCATCGTATAAGGCACTAGTAATAAATCTAAATAATTCTTACATAAAAAACAAAGAACAGCACGGGTCAACGAAGGAGGTACCGAAGTCTCTAAATAAGTCTCATCATGCTGAAAAAATCGATTCAATAAGAAAAATTATATATACCAAATGCATTCTCAAGTCGTATTTTCCAGCCCGTGCAATTACAAAAGTATTAATATTAGTAAAACAAATAAATTATACATATAAATCAGTTTCTTTGAGGCTTTTGACAGCTCATTTTGAATTAATTTTATTTTAATACTATTGTTCGCTAAAGCATTTATTTCTTCGTAAGTCAAATATTTAGGATTTTTAATTCATGAATCTTCTGCTTTGGAAAAATTGTATCTAAGTTTGAATTAAAGTAAAGAAACATGGTTATAAAATAAATATTTTTGATAAAGAAAAATCGAAAAACAATTCGCAGAATGCTAGAAATCTCAACTAGATTTTTTTTACAAATTATTTCCGTATGTAAAATTTTTCGAATATTTTTTGACGAAAAAGTCTGATAAATGGGTGTAGAAAATTGATTTTTGATAGTTGAGGTTGTCGTTTGTCGTAGCCGCAGTTAGTATTGTACGCCCAAACAAAGTAAAAGTGAAAGCGAAAGTGATGATTATGTCGAAAATACGCTGTATTTCGTGGATCAAGCCTTATTCAGAACTTGTTTTGGACGGCAATCATGTTTGTTTCCTGCTCGAAGAAATTCCAAATACACCAACACCAGTGGCGGCTCGTGTAGGCAAGAATAGGTGAAGCGCAATTAGGTAGATAGCGCCGTAGGTAAAACTGCGCCGCAGGCGAAAAATGTTTGGGGCCACGCCCAAAAGTCCTGCGTTGGCGATACCTGCGAGAAATAATATACCATGAGCGCCGCCACCAATTTATAATAATATCAAAAAGATAATAGAATTACTAACTTACCCACACTCTCGCGCACAGTTATTTTGACTGCTCCCATATACTTTTTAAATATAAGGTCTATTCTTCGATTTTGTAGTGAGGCTTTTCTTTAACTTCGCAAATGATAATGCACAGTGAATATGGTCCGAAGAAGCTTCATGCCTACTACAACCTCTTGTCACATTCCCAAAAATGTTAAATCAGTCTTTATTCCAAACGCTCGATTTTCCACCTACACTTATACAGGGCATGCAAAATAGTTTCTTTAAATAAACTAAGCACTTCCAGACAACCAATTATAATCAGAATACTCAGATCAGATTTCGAAACCTATGAACGAAAATTCTCTCTCTTGATTTTACTACTTGTTTTTCTATTTGAAGGAAAGGCTTAGGTCCCTCCGTATTTAAAAAGTCTCTTTTATCATCGTTTTTAACCTGGAAAATGGTGTTTCTAAGAAGATGGAGATCGGATCATACAATGGAAACATTTCGTAAAACAATGCGCGACAACGACGTGATGCAAATTTGCTTCCGAACGACTAACTGTGAACTGAATTTAATATTAACATAAGAACCTGTCGGAGTCGCATTGTCGGGCTGCTTCCGTTCTATAAATAGCTCACGTATCTAGCATGTCTGCTTCGCCCGTTGCCATAGCAACCATGGTAAATAAATCTGTATATTGCAGGGCAATTATTGATCTTGCTGTTTGCGATTCCCACGTGTTTCGTGACTGTATTGAGTGTCGAAAACCGCCCGCACCGGCCGATCTTATGACAAGTTATTCAGCGCGCTACGTTTTATAGTTAATTATCTTTATGAGTATTATCGCACTAATTTTGATTAGACATTTATATTATGAAAATTTGTATTTTTGAGTAATGTAATTTTAGAAATTGCACTAATTTTGATTAGAAATTTAGATTATAAAAATTTTATTTAATTAAAAATATTTTTATTTTAAAGTAATGAAATTTTAGAAATTGTAGGTGAAGCGGAGCTTCACCTGCGTCCAATGACGAGCCGCCACTGACCAACACATTAAGACGCCGCGCGCCGCCTCACATTGCTGAGGTTAACAAGATGAAGTCTGGTCCCATTCTGTCAACGTTGAAGCAGCCTTTTAAATGGCCAGTCAGATTTTAATGAAGATCTATGTAAAATTATTTGGCTGTTACAATATTTCTTTAAACAAACTGACCAGCCTGCAAGTAAATGCTTGCTTTAATGTTCCAGATGAATCAGCATTAAGAAAACGTCGTTGAAAAGGTGTTTAGTACCGTGCTAGATGCAATAAAGAACGAAATTGGAGGTAACCATATGTATATTATTGTCGACGAAACGACTGATTCGTGTGGTCTTTACATAGTTGATCAGAAAATTGACAGAAGAAGAACCTGGAAAAGCTTTCCTCACAGCTGTAAAAGAACTGAAAAAAAAACAAACAACCTTACAGTTACCCGTTTTATTCAAGAAACATTAACACATTCCTTTTTGCCGAATTCAGTTCCTATAGATAAAATTCTTGTCCTGTTGTTCGATGCTGCGTCGTATGTAAAGGCAGAACAGATTTTCAAAAAATTTTATGAAAAATTAATTCATGTAACTTTCCTATCTCATGGATTAAATAGCGTTGCGGAAATTATTAGACCTTCCTTCCCGTTGATCAATGGCCTAATAGCAAATGTAAAAAACATTTTCATAAAGGCCCCATTAAGAATGCAGTTTGACAAGGAGAATTTGGCCGGAGTACCATTACAACCTGAGCCTGTCGTGACCAGATGTGGTACCTGGATTCGTGCAGCAATATTGTGTGCAGATAATTCCTAAAAATTGGAAGACCAAATTTCACAAATGTTTGATGATTCATAGTGCATCCAAAAGTGTAAATAAATATTTCAAAATGTTAAAGTGAAACAACAGTTTATGTATACTATATTAAGTGTAACTATGTCTTTCTAGCACACAATATTTGCAACAGAAGCATCGTGTACAAGTCTATCAGAGTCGTTGAATATAATAGAAACATGTGGACAAAATTGTAAACAAATTCGAGGTGAGATAGAAAAAACAGTAGTGGCAAAATTAGAAAGTGTAATAGAAACACAGGGTTAAAGCTTTAAAGGCAGGTTGTAATAAACCTAATGTCAGGTAAACTGTAAATAATTTGGCTATTGGAACTGCCTTAAGTTCCAAAATTAAAATTTTTTCCTACAACTTCAGTAGATATAGAGAGATCGTTTTCTTTGTACAAACATGTCCTTAGTGATAGACGCCACAATTTTTTAGTTCAAAACTTTTAAGCACAACGTAATAACTAGTGCGTTTTATAATTGTTCAAATTAATATTAATATAAGTTTGATATAGGAAAATTGTATTTGTGATTTAAGTATATACAACTTAAATTTATTTTTATTCTATACTCAATCCCCTAATTTAGTGAAAATTTAATTTAGAAAATCAAAATTTAGTTGTTTTATTACTGCGTATTTATGTACTTTTTGCATATATTCTGCATAAATAAAAAAAAAAAAGAAATGTGCATATTTGTGCGCATATTCTTATGGTTTTTGGTTGCATATAATCCGGTCTTTAGTTCATTATCTGTAGCTAATATAATCGTACCGTCATCGTCAGGGTCCACCGTTAGCAATAATTATACCACCTGTGCGCTTCTCTAAGGCTAAGGCTACCCTGAATATTTATAATGCAAATTAATTAGATATTATGCTGACGACCAGCCCATTTATTTAAAATGTTAAATTCAAATTATCGTGTTGTACCAAAACCGACTCAATAACAAGTGTTATTGGTTGTACTAGGCCAAATACCTTTTTTTAATCGACAAATCCGGTCATACATTAAGGCTGATATCTCAAAAAGGCTTAACGAGTTCGGATTACAAAATTGGAACTTGCTGATTTTACTTTCACCTATACGGTAATCTATCGTGAATAATTCTCAAAAACAATTTCAGCATATGGCTGATTTCATTCAATTTCAGCATATGGCTCAATAAAAGTCCTATAAACATTGCCATTGATTTCATCGGAATGGCTACCAATGTTTATTTGAACCAATCCTCTTTCTTCTTCTAATTTACTAATGCGTTTCGCGCATTGATATTAAGAATGCAAATTCTCATGTTGTTGGCAGTAAGAGAAAATATTTATTGCAGTAGCTCCAAAGTAGGCTAGTAGCCTTCAATGCTTTTCATTCAGAAGTTCCTACTTTTTTCTAAACATCTTCTGAGAAAATGTGGTTTTATTAAAAAAATAACATGTTTTTCTTTAACAAAAATATAAAGCTGTATGTCATACTATATATTGTTACGTTTCATTGGCAAACAGAAGAACTGAAGTATACCTGTGTAATGATATTATTTCAACTATCTATTTGAATTTACGATCGTAATAATGTTTTAAATTGTTCGCGAACATCCCGCCGAGTTTGAAAATTTCCAAGCCTATTGTGTGAAATGTTTTGTTATCACACAAATGGAGAGGATATAAATATGAATTCCGGTCTCGTTCCTTTGTTCTCCACCTAAACGAGCATTCACGGCAGAAATCTGGGGCGCAAGGAATTTCCGTATAGTTTTCAAAATGAATAAGTAATACCAAACAAATTTTTATTTAAAGGTTATATGAAAAATCAGTATTTGGTGTTGATTAAATTATAGTCCCCAGTCCTAGCAGTAACAAAATCCCATAACATTTACTAATTAGATACGTTTCGCCGTTTGAATCTTCAAAGAAAATTAAATAAACCCCTGGAACATCGAAATATATTAAAGGAAATGTTTGGATACATTGTAAATTAAATATTTCAAAGAATCTAAAATATATTTAAATGCGGTTTTCAGCATACACTAATTGATTTTAAATTAATATGTATGTACATATGTATGTTTTTATTATGAATTTTTATCGTAACTAAATGTGTTATTGTACAAGTACAATATAAACTATACTCTACTATCTAGGAGCTTATTTACCTAATTGCCGTTGACACGCACACTTCTGTACAGTCTGTTAAAAATGTAGGACGTTTCTTGCGAATAAATTTATTAATTTGAAATATTTGTAATCATGCGTTTTAAAAGCAAAGTTGAATGGTGAGTATTAAACGGTCAAAGCCGCAAAATAATTTATAGTCTTATAGAGTTTATGAAATAAGAAGCTGATGCAGGAAGACCAGTAATTGATTTCAGGAAAGTGCAAGAGCGTGTTTCAGCCGCTGCCAAGGTTAGTCTAAGCACAATTCAACGAATTAAGCAGGAAGCCAAAAATGTCAAATCTGGTTCAGTTATATCGTTTTCCACGCCAAACAGGAAACGTGAAAATATAAAAAGCATAATAGCTTTGGACGATGCTTATCAAGGTGTGTTTTACGCAGAACAATCCTCAATTTCCATAAAACAGAAAAACAAGTACCAACTCTAGCGAGAATTCATAGAAAGTTTTAAAGTAATGCCAATTACCAGGGATGCGTGAACAGTTTAAGGACAGAAACAAAAACAAATCGAATTCGTTGGAGAAATATCGAAACCAGTAGAACATCTTTAATGCAAAAACCTAATGTAAAACATGTTCGAGTTCAATTTGTAAAGAAAATTAAAGCTTACCTTGCAGAAGGACGCCCAATTGTTTATATAAAGGAAACATACATACACTCATCACATATAGAATCCAAAAACTTAGGACCGACGTAACTGACGAACGCATAAGACAACATGTATCAAAAGACACTTGCGTATTAATCGCGAAGCTGGAGGAGAAGATGATTTTGTGCCAAATTCATATGTCAGATAAAAGTCACACTGCAGTACTGGGGATTACCATTATGAGATGGATTATCAAAATTATGAAAAGGGGGTAAAAAACATCCTACTGCGGAATTTACGCCCTAACAGTGTAGTAGTAATCGACAACGCGTCATACCACAACAGGCAAATAAATAAGTGTCCTACATTGTCAACAAAGAACGAAGACATGAAAAAGTGTTTAGGCGAGAAAAATATTCCTTTTGGCGATAAAATGTTAAAACCAGAGCTCTACAGTCTCATTAAAATGGCGAAATCAAGGGAGAAAACTTATAAGCTCGATGAAATATTTTCCATTGCTGGACACACAGTGGTTCGACTACCTCCGTATCATCCTGACCATAACCCTATTGAACTATTGAACTAGTGTGAGCAGAGATGAAGGAGTTTGTGTCTAGAAGGAACGTAACTCTTAACTTGACAGATGTTATGAAATTAACCGATGGGGTTTCTGAAAAGTTTACGGTGGAGTGGAAATCACGCTGTGAAAAAGCAGAGAAAATTGAGATGGAGTATATGGAAAACGAACGAAAATAACAATAAAAGCATAATTATTACATAAATAGCAAACAGGTAAATAGAACTAGTACCTATCACAGCGACCGTATGCTAATACAATTCCGCTGTACTTTACTAAAATTTGGTCTTCGATATCTCTGTCTTATACTGATTCTACTTTTCTTTCATCTGCGCAGCTCAGGGTTCTTCCTATATAGTGCATACGCAGATACTGGATATACGTAAATTGATCCCTCATCAACCACGGTTTCACCTATGGAACGACTAATTTATGGATTTTAAAATCCATAGGAAATGTTTTATAATTATTGTTTTAATGTATTTAATTTTCACTACGCTTGTGGGAAATCACTAATTTTTTATTTTTTTGATATCTGCTTTATTTTGAAAAGTTCCAGTTTCTTTTGTAACAAGGGGTAAACTGTTTGTGCTATTTATAATTCTTATAAGTATCCTTTTGTTAAAGTGTCAAAATTCAGTTTTATTCATTACTAACGCTCCCGGGGTGTACTGGGTGATCCACTATAAATTGCTCACACCCTTTAACTTTTTATGTTACATTTTACAACTTTATAATTATATAGTTTGTAGCGCTGTAAATGCTAGCAATCTCAGTAATATAGTTTCTTCCCTTTCACCGGTAGATTTATGTGGTTGTTATTCTATTTACCTAACATTAGAACCTAACATATCTACCCTGAACTTAGAATTTATATCTTCAAATATAAAACATTAACTCTTTCATACTTAGGGATATTGGAACGCACCTCACCGGTATCAACAAATACAGTTCCGAAGTGCTCGAAGCCGTAGCACCGGTTCGGACGTTCTCTTTTTTTTCTCTCGAAATGATGCTGACCGCATGGTGTGACGTGCAACTTCACAGGAAGCAGTAAAGAGCCTTAATTGGGGCAAACCAAGTAGCCGTGTGGGTTGGGAAATAGCCACCAATCACTGCCAGTGATTTCTACTTCTGTGTGACCAGGTGTAAAGGGCAAACAAGTAGGGCCTATAATTCCCTATCTTATTTTCATATTTCAGGAATCGAATAGTAATGTGAGCTTAACATTTTTGGCTTTGCCGTGCCTTGCGCCTGCCGCTGTAGTAATCTGCGATTCAATAGTGATGCGTGACCAAGTAGGAATGAATACTGGGATCAGCCCTATTATCAATATATAATGTATGAATATTTGTTTTTGAGATCGCTTGCTGTAGTATATTTTTGAAAATTACAGGTGCAATATATACCATGCCTATCGCTGCCGCAATACAGCGTAGTTGGTGGAGAAGTGTCACAAAACATGAGAGGGTTTGGTTCTCGGATGGCGTCATTGCTCATTGAGCTGCAATATATACCATGCCTATCGCTGTCGCAATACAGCATAGTTGGTGAAGAAATGTCACAAAACATGAGAGGGTTCGGCTCTCGGATGGCGTGATTGCTCGTAGGAATGAGTTGCTGGTGGCATAGAGAAAAAATCTTTAGTGTTCCTATTGGATGTGCGTATCGCGAGTTACGCGGTGTCTTGGCCGTATTGTGATATTAAGCATGTGGTTAGTAGGGATTAGCTCATTTAAATTTTGATGAGCGCGTTCACTTTTTAGAAGTCGGTCAGAGGTGGTGGCAGTGTAGCAGCGCAATAAATAGTTTTCCTTTAAAATACCTTGTCAGCCCGATTTATTTGTGAGCCTTAGGAAGTACCTTATCTTATTTTTGGTGTTTTGAGTGTTTGGTGCCTGGGCTCAGTTCCATTACTGGTATTTTTGACTGTTTCAACGCATTGCTTTTGGTTCTTTTATGTGACACTATTTTGTTGTCCTGTAATTTCACGTGGATAGCAGCTAATTCCTTCCTAATTTTCTTTGCAGAAGATCTCTTCCGTCCAGGTTTTGAGGCATTAGATCTGACTATGTACTTGCCACAACTTCTGCAATAAATGTGCATAAATGTGAATAAATATTTGTTTTAAATTTTTAAACAATTGCATGTCACCGTGAGGAAACACCCTAACCGAACAACTTTGACATCATGTGGCTCAAGTTCACCGCCAAGGGACTAACCAAGCTTATATGCTGTCTATTGCCCTCCGAGCGATAGAGCCTACCAAAGCTTTTTTACAACACTAGCTACCACTTTTGACTCAATTCAGGTCGATCATCCCAATTCAGAAATAGACGTTCTGGGAGATTTCAATGCTCGCAACACCAACTGGCTCAAACATCACAACAGAACCGACAATGAAGGTAGAGAAGCTGAAGCCTTTACCATCAGCTGCGGGCTTACTCAACTTGTAGACAAACCAACTAGGATCTCAGAGAGAGGCGAATTCGCCGCCCGCCTGAATCTTTTTCTAACAACCAAACATGATCAGTACACAATTACGGTTGGTCCGACATTGGGTATTTCCGACCACAAACTTATTGCAACAGTTTGTGAATTGTCACTTCTACAGAAGGATCACCATTGCCTCGCGAAATTTGGCTTTACAATTCTGCAAACTGAGACGATCTAAGGGAGTTCTACCTAGATTTTCCTTGGCTCAACGTCTGCTTTGGCACTGACGACCCGTCAGTCTGCTCCAAAGAGATTACGCAAGTAATCTCCTCAGAAATGGAAGCGTACATCCCAAATTCCATCATGTTACCGTCAAAAAGAAAGCCATGGTTCAACAAAAGATGCATAGCTGTAGGTAGGCAGCAAAATCAGACCGCTGAAAATCGCAATTATTTTGTCGAAGCGAGAAACGAATGTAAACGTGTGATCGACGAAATTAAGGAGAAACACTACCAAAGGATCGGGAATAAACTTTTGCAATACCCCAGTGGCTCCAGCAATTTCTGGGGCGGCAGGGGCAGTAAGTAATAACTTTAGAAAACGTCTCTCCTACCTTTGACAGACGAACGTGGGATCACGGCGACTGCAACCAAGGAAAGAGCAGCATGCTGGTCAAAATGTTTTCATCGCACTCTATCTTAGACGTCCCCCATGGCAAGGCTCCCCCACCATATCGAACATCAACACTACCATGGCAGAAGTCAAGTTTCATCACCATGATATTCGTGAAATCCTTAAATAACTAGATACGCAAAAGGGATCAGGACCGGACGGAATACCTGCCATCCTGTTAAAGAACTGCACCAACGAACTAACACCCGTTTTTCCAGACTTTTTTCTCTGTCTTACTGGAAAGGGATTTACCCATCTTCTCGGAAAGTCGCTCGAGTGCAACCTGTTCCAAAAAAGGCAAGAAAACCACGCCCTCAAACTTTCGCCCAATTGCCTTGCTTCCTATAATCTCCAAAGTCATGGAACGTCTACTTAATCAGCAATTACTCAAGTACATCGAGAACAACAGAATAATCAGCGATAATTAATACGGCTTTAGCAAATAAAGATCGACAGGAGATATATTGGCCTATGTCACTCGTGAGAACATAGGCCAATATATCTCCTGTCGATCTCTCTTTGAGAAAGCCGTATTGATTATTGCTGATTATTCTGTTGCTCTCGATGTACTTGAGTAGTTGCTAATTGACTACATGTTCCATGACTTTGGAGATTATTGAAAGCAAGGCAATTGGGCGATAGTTTGAGGGCGTCGTTTTCATATATGGAGTAGGGCAATAGAGAACTACGGAGAGTCTCGTGCGATTGCGTTGGATATTTCGAAGGCATTCGACAGAGTTTGGCATGACGGGTTGCTTAACAAACTGCCGTCCTTCGGACTGCCAGCCTCTCTCAGCAGCTAGCTTCCCAGTTTCCTTAAGAACTGATGAACATATTGCAGATACATTCACCGTTAATGCGGACGTGCCTCAGGGCGCAATACTTTCACTAACTCTGTTCCTCATCTATATTAATGATCTGCTGACCGAAACGAATAATCCTGTTTACAGTTTTGCAGATGACAGTACTCTTGTCTCCCAATTTAGATCAGCAAACTTTCAGTAGCGACTGAGACTTATCACCGCAGACAGGAGCAGATTACAGCAATTAATCAAGACCGGGAGAAAGTTCAACGTTGGGGCAACAGCAATCTGGTCCAGTTCAATGCAGCAAAAACCCAAGCAGCCGCGTTTACCAAGAGGGCCAATACATCATTATGGCAGGATCGACCATTCCTTCATCCTCGTCAGTCGGACTACTGGGTGTCTCGGTCAACAGCAATATGTCCTGGTATGACCACGTAGCTAACATCGCACAATCAGCCTCCCAGAAGCTTGGTGCCCTATTCGCAAGAAAAAACTGTATACACCGCAGCAGTTGCTCTTGCTCTACAAAGCGCAAATAAAACCGTGTTTAGAATATTGTTTACACATCTGGGGAGCGGCACCCAAGCACATCCTAAAGCTGCTAGATTCTATTCAGAAGAGAGCTGTACGTCTCGCCGGCGACCCGGAGTTGACCCGGAATGTGGATAGTCTGGAACACCGCAAACATGTGGACGAGATGTCCCTGATTTACAGATACTTTCACGGCAGATGTTCCCAAGGTTTGGCTCGCCTCATCCCGCCCCTGCGGCAACGCCTGTCAGACAATTAGTCTTAGAGGGTGAGTGCTTATTTATAAGATCTAAGATGTTTGCATTTAAAATATTAACTTTTTGGCTCGACTCTATAAGTGATGCATCATCATCAAACCCCTTTTAACATGTCTCATCCCGCGTCTGGCAGCGCCTGTCAGACAGTCACGACAGACCGCAAGAGCGCACCAGTTCGTCGTACAGCTGAAAACACCTTTACAAGAACTTCTTTCCCTGGCGCACTGCATCGCTGTGGAACACACTCTCAGCACATCTGTTTCCCCCTAATTATAGCCTACAACTGTTCAAGAACCGTGTCAATCAACATCTTCGCACACACACCGCTCGTTGAGCGCCATAGGATCTTCCTTTATTGTGTGCGCCACTGCCATTAAAACAAATCTAAAATTCATGTGTTTATGATATTTATTATAGAATGATAATTTAAGATCTCTAATAGAAATACCGTCCTCACCAACAGCATTAGACGATATTGTATTGATCATTTTCCTTAACCTATTATTATCAATGAGTTGAAATTCTAATAAATTATTCCCATTTACTCTCTTATTTTTATAAATCAGTTAAATTGGCGGTACTTTGAAAGAAATTATGACTTTCAGAGGCATTACATAAGTTGTGTGGGAGATTATTATAGTTTTTTGTTTTTGTTCAATTTAAGCTTTCTAGCGGTACTCCAAAAGTTGTTTCCTGGTATTTAAGCCATTTGATTAAAAAGGTTATTTTTTCACGAATGATAGCATGTTTGGTAAAATTTTGGAGTGGCTTATAATACTGCATATGAACTTCAGATTTTATTTTTAAGAACTTCCGATCTGCTTTTATTTTAATCAGGTATTTTATCAGTTATCCAGGAAGTATATGGTTTTACTTTTGTTTTATATGGTGGCGTTTTCATATAAACATCCCCCTCCCCCAATCTTCGGCATTTGAGTATGGCCGAAATAGCATGACAGCTCGTTCATTAATGCAAATTTTCTTGACTTAACTTAAAATTTTTCTTTTGACTTTATTCACTTTCTGATTTTTCTCATCTGAGGTGACACTAAATAAATAAAATTAGAAGGTAAAGAGCGTGGAATGACACATTCTCAAAGTACTCAAGCCTGCCTTTTGTGATAAATCTCTAAAAGCTTGCAGATAAATTTAGAAACAAAATGGTAGTTTTTAAAATAAATAATAGAGTTAATTTTTGAAGTCGGCAAATTTTTGGTAACAATAGTGCATTTCGTACATCCGCTCAAAATAAAATATTTTTTGTAGATGTAGAATATGTAGTACCTAATAACAACTTGAATTTTACCAAGAAACGTATCGACTGTTACTATTATAAAAGGTTCGAAACGTATTCCTAACTCAATAAGAAAACGGGACCTTTTAGGTGGAGTGACCTTACAACTGGAAACAATTTTACTGTAACACTTCGGCCCCAAAAGTATAATTTGATTTTCTACACAATAAACTCCTTTCCCCGTCCGTGCATTTAATAACAAGTTTCTTACATAAACGGAACTAGAAATATAAATCATTCCGCTTGTAAAATTCTTGTCCTTTACTTAATAAACTCGTGGCTTTCTAACCAAAGATTAGGTTTGCACGCTTCATTAGGGGTGTACGCTTTGTAGGAGCAACCCTGCTTTGAGAGAGAACACGATTTAACAGGCCATAACATTTCTTTCGTTTCACTTCTAGAATCCTATAAAGAATTTTTGGAAATATTAGATTAATATTATGTTAGAATTTAACCGTTTCTCTGTTTTTAGGAACCTTACCTTTAGATATCACAAGGAATTACATATTGAAGCTTCCAGTGGCGTAGCTAGAAATGTGGGCGCCGGGGGGCAAGCCTATCCGCTGGCGCCGCCTAAAACAAACCTATATTTTGTGAATATACGCAAATTAATCAAAAATTAAACGTATATTTTTGAAGTGAAACTTCTTAACGCGCGCCGGGAGTAAAATTTGAAGGTCGCGATCCCGACACACGGCGGGCGAGCTGGCAGGCAACGGAAAACGGTCACGAACGTTTATTGTGATATCTTTGTTAGTTTACAAGATAAAAATACGGCCTTTGCTCTATTACCTTGTCAAGACATAAGCGAAACTTTTATGAAGAATAGTTTTTTATGATTTAGGCCTTCCCTTTTTGTTAATTGTGATACCTATATTTAAAAAA
>JAEQML010058984.1:0-29270 GCA_016904865.1 Pissodes strobi
ATTATTGGCCTTTCAGGCACAGGAAAAGAATTATCTCAAAAAGGCACCACTCTATTAGTTTATTAAAAAATATGTGCGGATCACAGAAACAAAAAAAAATTTAAATAGAAAAAAAAAGAACAAAAAATGGTGGTCACTCTTGGAACTCATCATGCAAATGGGCACTAAAAGGTACAGTTAAGTTTCATATTTATTATGGTATAATTTAAGGCAATTTTTTTTTAATGCATAAAGCCACTTTACACACTGAACATTCCCAAACCGATCGTTCTGCATTTTTTTTAATACTGCAGTGTGCACACCTTCTAGATGTATTTGGAAACTAATCAGCCGTATTTCTTCGGATACGTGCGACTTATGAAGCCATTAAAGATTTATAAATCTGCCTTCTAAATCTTTTATTTGTAATTTCTACATCATCCGTATCTCTGTACATAATAATAAAAGCATTTGTAGCCGAAACATGCAAAAATTAAAAAGCAATATGAAGTACCATTCCTGGCTTTTCCCGTCGAATGCATAGTGATTTTTCAGTTCGTTAAAATTCTCCAGAAAATTCATATTGCTATTGTAGTATTCTAAAATTTGTGGGCATTTAAACCTATTACACTTTCATCTTTTTTCTTTCTTTTAACTGTAATAGTTTCTGCCGGGTTATTATAGCTTGTTAAATATATTACTTCTTTTCGATATTTCCAAGGAAAATACGTAATTCCTTCATTGCTTTGCTTCCAGCCATTTTCTCATCTTTTAAGTTTTTCAGTCAGTCAAAGTAGGTATATATTTCCTTGTAGGACGTACTTACTGTACCGGATGGTTTTTCGTAAGGAAATAAAAGCAAATAAAATAACCGTAAAAAAGTAAATATTAACTCGTGACTCCAAACCTTTGTCTGATCCAGGTATCTCTCGGCCTGCATACAGGGTGTCCGGTAAGTTGGGGGCAAACTCTCGGGAGCTTATAGGGGATGTCAAAGTAAGTCTAGTGTTTCATATAACTTTTTTCCCTACAGCGCCTCCTAACGGAGATACAGGGTCGCAAAGGTATAGTCGACAATTTACATTCTTGATGTTAACTTTTAAACCACTCTGTATAATTCAATAAAATTTTGGGATCTTGTTAAGGGGATTATTATCCTTACATCGACATAACAATGTGCTCTTTAACGTTTTAAGGAAGTCAGAACCGGACTGGCTCTCACACAAAACGGGCGAAATTTTTGACAGGTGTCATTCAATTGCGACGAAAATATAATTTTCAGATAGTCCCAAGATTTTACTAAAAAAAAGGTACTCTTCATTTGTTTCGATTAAATGAAGCGTTTTCGAGAAAAATTTTTCAATAAGCGATCGTTGTAAAAAAAGGCAAATGATCTGATAAATAAATTATTTATTTAAAATATCATTAATTAGTGAAAAAACTTAAATTATAATATTAAATTAACATAAGGAAAATAAAATTGAAAACTACTAACTGAGAAGCCTATAAGTTCTAATCAAGTACGGATTTTAAAAATTATTTGAGGTCATTTGTTCTTTACAAATCGTTTGTAATTCATTGGAGGAAAGGATTCTGAAACATTCAGCTTGAGATTTACCCGATCGAAAAATATTTAAAAAAGTTGAGAGACAGGCAAAAATTAGTGTCAAATTTTTGCAGTAATAAAATAAAAAAAATGTTTTGCATAAGAAGTAGTAGGTTCTGTTTGGTAACAGTTGAGAGTACACTTTCTTATTCCACGCAGGTTTTCTCGTTGTACTGCAAATAACGTACCAGGATTGTTTCGAATTTGTCTCTGGTATTAACTAGCGTTAAATAAACTTATTCCTTTAAATAACCCCAGATAAAGAAGTCCAATGGATTGAGATCTGGGGATCTAGCTGGCTACGGGAAAGGCCCTCCACGTTGGTCCTCCATTATTGGCCAAAAGCAGCAGTCAAATATTGGCGCACTAAACGGTCGAAATGGGGTGGTGCACCGTCGTGCATAAACCACAAGGATGCTCTAATGTGAAGAGGTACATCTTGCAGTAGCTCGTTCAAATATTGCTGCAAGAATTGCAAGTAGCAATAAGATGGTTTCCAATTATACCAGCCCATACATTGACCATAAACCTTTGCTGGTGTTTTCTTTGAATAATCGCACGGGGATTGTCTTCTGTCCAGATATGTAAATTATGAGATTTGATTATTCCATCTCAGGTAAAACCTGCTTGATCCGAAAACAAAATTATGCCCGAAAAATTGTTATTTTCTCCATGTCGCTGCAAAAACCAGTTGGCATAGTCGAGTCTTGCTGGGTAATCTTCTTGTGACATAGCATGTACCTTTTGAATGTGGTACGGATGAAGCAGCTGTTCTTTAAGGAACCACCCATTTTGTTACGCCAGTTTGTGTTGCTAACTTGCGAATACCGTTAGACGGATTCTCCTCAATTTGTTCCAACATACGCTCCTCCACTTCGGGAATTCTTGCGTTTCTTTGGGCACCCTCTCCACCACGTCGGGGAAAAGGCTCCCTAAATAAATGATATTCATTCCAATAATCAATTTAATAATTATTATTTTATTTTACCTGTTTCTCTTAACCGACGATCAATTCTTTCAAATGTTTTTCGATTGGGTAAAACTCGAGCTGGAAATCGTTCAGAATATATTCTCCTTGCCTGTAATAAATTACACAAAGCCTTTCAATAAACCAAATGCATGTCAGTGTAATCTGCGAGAGAGTATTCTGCCTTAATTAAATTATTTTTTCTACTACCGTGCGTAAAGTACTCACTTTACGCACTCTCTAAGATTCGTAAAATAGGCCTTTTTAATGTGAAGTGCGTAAAGCAAGTTATTTTACGCACTAGTGCGTAAAGAAAATCTGACATTTTTTTTGTCGTTTAGAGTAGTGCGTAAAATAATATATTTTCCGCAATAGTGCGTAAAGTATTTTAATATTATTTTTTGTTTTTTGGTAGTAGAAAAAAATTTGTATGCTACTCATGCGTAAAGTACCCTTTTTTATTCATGGGGATATTCCCATTCATAAAAAAGGGTCACTTTACACACCTGTTGCATAAATAATTATTATGTACGACTGATAAGGGTTTTTGACAAAACTTGTCAACCTTGTTGTGTTAGTGAAACAACCTGCTTACTAACCTGGAGTTTGTGTAATTCCACCATAACAATGATTAAAGAATACTGAAATTAGAAACTAATAAAAGTTAAATTTTCTCGAAAACGGTTGATTTAATCGAAAAAAATGAAGAGCACCTTTTTTTAGTAAAATCTTGGTAGTACCTGAGAATCATATTTTCGTAGCAATTGAATGACACCTGTCAAAAATTTCGCCCGTTTTGTGTGAGAGCCAGTCCGTCTCTGACTCCCTTAAAACGTTAAAGAGTACACTGTAATGTCGTTTTAAGGATAATAGTCCCCTTAAGAAGATCCCAAAATTTTGTTGAATTATACAGAGTGGTTTAAAAGTTAAAACCAAAAATGTGAATTGTTGAGTATACCTTTGCGACCCTGTATCTCCGTTAGGAGGCGCTGTAGGGAAAAAGTTATATGAAACACTAGACTTATTTTGACATCCCCTATAAGCTCCCGAGAGTTTGCCCGGAACTTACCGGACACCCTGTATAATTGAAATCTTACATTAAACCCCTTTTCATCGCCTAACATTCAAGTTTTAAACCCTCTTTTTATTGGTTTGTCTTTATTACACTGACCATAATTAGTTAATTTGACCATAGTTGGTCAACGAATAATGTCTTATGGGGAGAATAACATTTGCTCCAAATGAGTTATTATGAGTCTAATCTGGTAGAATCTGTCCTAATTCGGGTCTCCCTTCTTCGGTATCATTGCGCTATCGTTAAAATTGATATGTAATAATAACCATCCAAATCGAATTAGGGGCATAAGAGAGGATATATAATTATCGTAAAAATCAGGTGCAGATGACAAATAGTCACGATAATTAAGAAGTTTATTCGTAGCCATAGACAGGTTCATTTCCAAAAATAATATTATTTCATCTAAATTTGTTAGTTGGAAACAACTCATACCCGGGGCATGCATTTGCATGTCCGAAGTAAAGGCGTGGTTGTTATGGTCATAGATTATATAATACAATTTGATGGTAGCGCTTGCGCAAATGGTTGGTTAGGACCCAAGATTACGTTGTGTTTATAGTAGTTGTTATAGAGAATGATACATGCTTCTTTCCTATTAAACTGATAATTACCTACCCTTCTAGGACCACCTCTCTAGCTTACCGCTCTGAGTTTTATGCCTTACTAAGCTAATACTTTAAATCCACCCTGAAAAATAAACTGCCTTCCTAATGCTAGAAATAAAAGTCGATGGATGCCAAACAACTAATATATTTGCCACATACTTAAAATACGCCACTTTACTCGCAGATGGGTTTCCTTAATGTAGAAGAGAACACGCAACTACAAAATTCGTAAAGAACAGTGGACAAGTACCTCTGCTATTTCAAACACTGATATGTCAAAGCAAAAACAGGCGAATAACAAGTAAGAAATAACCTAAGATAATTAATCTAAGATAGATCTCTCACATAAAATTGCAGAAATTAAAGAAATACAGTGAGAAAATTAAATGCAACAGTTACAATAAATGAATAAATCAATAGATGTTAAGTCAAGAACACCGCCAGAAATGTAACCGTAAAATTACAAATTCAATAATAAAATGAGACAGGAAATTGCAAGCACTAACCCAAACTAACCCAACTAACCCAAACTAACCATGCATGAACTACACATTTGCAGAAACAGACAATAACATTGTGATGTTTCCCATTTTTGTCCGAATTATTTTTTTTAATAAGAACGTTAAAATATCTTAACAAGCACCTCAAATAAATATAAAAAAACATAATTTATCATTTTTAGAACATTCTTTACTTTAGTTTTTTCAAAAAATTGTGTTCCAATATTGGAACACTGGGCCTACTAACAGGTAATATTTTTTTTTTAAATTACGATATAATGGTAAAACAAAATTAATTTATTTAAAATGAAAAAATTAAAACATGCAACATGTAAATTAACATTGCATTTTTCACATTTCATTGTTGCATTTTTTTTTACAAAGGGCACATCGATTTTATTTTTCAGCGGAAACTAACCCACTCGGTCAAATCTTACATTTTCTAAAACACGACTTCCAATTTCTTTTGGAGTTTTGGGTCGCCCTCCGCCTATAATGGGATTTCCATATTTCTTCAAATAAGCCTGCACCACATCGACGAATAGCTAGATAGTCCATAACAGGTGAATCCTTATTTCGCCGGTACACTTGCCAAGCATTATGGATGCTTGTGTCAATAGCAAACGCAAAAATTGCCTACCACCACTTCTCAGATCTGATAGCTATTCGGTAGCGATCGATGTTTTCATCCATCCTATCTACTCCGCCCATGTATTTATTATATCTCCATATTTCATATCGTTGTTTCACAGGTAATTTTCTTTTTCCTTAGAGATCCATCTATTTACTTGTAGAATAGGTGTAACTGTGTCACAGGAAGTAACTGTTAAAACTACCCTATTATCGTTCCACGCTGTAACAGTAACTTGGCTGTCTGTGACTGTACGGAAATCATAAGAGCATCTTTCTTGTTTCTCTAATAACCTCGAAGAAACTATTGGAGATTTCTCTGTTCTGTTTGGCATTATCGTACCTGTATATCTATATCCAAGTTCCTGAAGTCGATTTACTAGCTTTATGGAAGAAAAATACCGATCGACGTAGATTTTGAAGTATATATTTTTGGGTAGTTTTGAAAGCAAGAACATTACAACTGATCCTCCAACACCCAAATCCATAATTGCTCGTCCTTCTTGTTTTTTTTCCTGAAAAGGCTCGAACTGCATCAAATAGCCCAACGGTTCACTGCTTTCATCGATGCAAAGATGTTGTTGAAATGAGGAATTTTCCTTAAATCGTTTATTTAGCATAGCAAATAGGGGTCGTAATTTAGCAAAATTATCATTAGGTGTTAGGTTACTGTTATCCGCACAATGTGCATACCTTTTTATTTTCTCAAATCTGTTACCTCTTATTGCATTGCTTACTGTGGGATTATAAGTTTCAGTGTCAGTTTCCCACATCATCCTCCATTTGGAATGTCAAGGTAGCCACTAAACATAAGAATAGCAATAAAACATTTCAAATCAGGAACCGAAATATCGAATGAAAAATTACCCTTGGACTTGGCATATGAAACAAACATTTGTCTTAAAAACTCACACACCTCATTATCAAAAAAAAGTTCAAAATATTCAACAGGGTCTGCACAAACAATATTTTTTTATAAGTTTGGGAACGTATTAACAGGAGGAACAAGTTCAATAGATTTGACCCAATTTCGCAAATTTTGTTCTCTTCGAAAGCGTCTTCGCAATTCTGCTAAGGGAATATTGTCTTCTTCATGTTCTGATGTCACGTCTGATTCTTCATCTTCACCCACTCTCATAGTACCTTGATTAAAATAAATAGTAGCTGTAGCTTGAGCGCGCAATTGTGGTCCACTAAGGTGATTGATGTTTTTGTCTTCCTCTTCATCACAGCTGTCTTCATCACTTCTCGCATCGTCATCATTGGGAGGGGTAATATATACATCAGCTCTATTTAAGTCAGTCCAGAAATCTTCATCCTCAAACATTTGAATGATTTGCTCAGTAGAAAGTGGCCTAAAATATATGTTGGAATTCATACCGACAGTAGGCCCAGTGTTCCGATATTGGAACAACAACAATTTATTGTACACAAAAAAAATGTGACAAAAAATATGAACCACCAACGATAGATAATGGATGCACAATACACTGTGCTAATTATCACATAGAGAAAACAATAAACATAAACAAACAACAATAAAATATGACTTACGTGCTTGATGCCATTTTTTAAACTGAAAACCTGATTTACACTGACTCGATACACACTCTGTCACACTCGATAAGTAACTGATGCCGGCGGTGAATGTAAGCGACACATGTTACTATCCATCCTAAAAATATTTGCCCGCCGCTCGAAATACCCGTTTTGACTTATATCGCGGAAATACTGATGTTCCAATTATGGTTGTTACAGTGGGCAATAATGGGTTAACTTTGCAGATTTTATGTCAGATATTCTGGGCTTAATAACACCCGTGCTTTGTAAAGTTACGCGATTGTAGCTGGTATAACTCATCTTTTTGGCATGCAACCAATGAGTTGAGATACGAGCAACGTGCTCTTACAAGGATCTTGCAGCATGGGGCGATGCAACGGGTCTAAGATCGTGCTACAAATTTTGTGTGTTCGGTACGCGGATGATAACTGATATCTCATAGGAAATGCAGTCATTTTTTTCTGCGACAAGGGAGCACAACGGATCCTGCCTTGTAATTTTTATACATCTTTTTTGCATTTTACCTGGGATGCATAGTTATCGTAAATTTGCCATATAAAGCCAATCAGAATGATTTAAATAATATCCAGATACAAAATGCAACACACGTCAACAATAGGTAACAATACTGCCGTGTTAAGGTAAACGGCAGTGACATTAAAAAAAATGGGATATTAACGTCACACAAAGTTTGGTGCATATACCCCATCAAATTTCGCTAGGATTGACAGTCGTAAAAAGCAGTAACCCACAATTTAATCTTAGGTGTGATGGTAACAGGCAGTACCTAACTGCTTTCCTAGTTACTGCTGTTTGCCCACGCTAATCCCTTAGAATATAGATTCAAATTTGAATAAAAATAGCAGTATCTGAGGAACTGCCTTTTGCCTCCATATTTATATTTAATATTATGAGACATGTTGAGTCATATAGCAGTATCTACCAGATACTGCCATTTTCCTAAACACCACCTGATAATTTGTGCACACTTTGTGTATTCTAAAAATAAACTGCAATTTTCATTTCCGAGTTGTGCTCAGACTTGTTGCGTCAGATACTCGCCAAATAATTGTGAAGTGTTAGTTTGTGCTGTGTTTATTGAACACAAATAAAATTTTTAAGTCACGGGGTCAATATTTCGGGTCTTTAGTTAATAATGAAAAGTAAAGGCTGTGTGCATGTACGAAACATAGTAATGAAACAATCTTTGTATATCATGCAAAATTTAATCCAAAAGGGACCTCTATAAAGAGCGTAACAAAGCACTTTCGGCCGTCGCCATCATCAGTGTTACCTGAAAGTAAGTAAAAGAACACCCTTTCAGTGAAGAGTCAAAGAGTGTTGTCGAGTTGGGACAATGGTTTTCTACGGTAAAAAAAAATTTGATGAGTTGAACACTGTTGCGTTCAGATAGTCACTCCCGTAAATCGAGAGATACTTTATTGGTACCGTTATGTGGATGATTGTCTTTGTCTCCTTGATTGCCATGCTCAAGGGGCCAACGCTCTTTTAGATAAGCTAAATATCATCCACCCGAACATCAATTGCACTATCGAACTTGAAAACAATAATAAACTTAATTTTCTGGACATCACTGTTCATAGAGCGATGGACATCTTGGAGTTCTCGATTTATAGGAAACCTACTCAGACTGACCACACCATATCTTACTTGTCCCACCACCCTTGGCAGCATAAGATGGCAGCTTTTCATTGCTATGTCAATAGGTTACTTAATATACCTTTGTCTACTTTTGAATACAATAAAGAAGTAAATATAATAAGACAAAAATAGCTTTCAACAATCATTTTGATTGATCATTTTGATTGTTGACACTTTAATCAATAAAACAAAACTCCAAAAAGTTAGAAAAGAACTTTCTCACAGCTTAATAGAAAATTCATCTAAGAGATACTTCTCCATTTCTTTCTTTGACTTGGAAAAAAACCATAAGATTTAAAAAAAAATTCGCCAATTTGTGAGTAGTTCTCATCTATCCTTTAAAAACAGAAATCAATTGCAAACTTTTTTAAATAACACTAAAGACAAAGTAGATACTCTCTCAAAAAGTGGTATTTATAAGTTGTCGTGCAATTCTTGTGAGTGCACCTACATCGGTAGGACATGTAGACCATTAAAGGTCCGCATCAACGAACATTTGAACAGAAACAACTCCGCGTTCGGAGAACATTTACGACATCATAATCACAATTTCAGTCCTCATTCCGATTCAAAGATCTTGCATAACATTTCATCAAAAAACTTCAATAGGTTGGATTTCATGGAGAACATCGAGATCCATAGCGAGCTGCGTACAAACAATCATTGCCTTAACACTCAGGTCAACCTTAACATATCCTACATTCCGTTACACAGAAGGCTTCTCGACTGAATTCATTTTTCGCTCATACATTTGGAGGTCAGGAGGGTCGCTTAATCAAGCATTTTCAACTTCATATAACTTCTCCTATTTTTACTACATTAATGTAATTTAATTTAATTTAATTTTTAATTTTTGGAGTTGGGTTAGCCCAGGCTAATATCATCTTTCTTTCTCTTCTTCCTCTATCCTATCGAGTGGAGTCAGCTTAGGCTGACTTCATCTACTTCCTTCCCTTTTCTTTTCCAATGTTGAGTTAGTACAGGCTAATTTCATCCCTTCTTAATTTAGTCCTCTATGAGTTGAGTTAGCTCAGGCTATTGTCATCTCATTTCTTTTCTTTTCTATCCGTCGAGTTGAGCTAGCGAGCTAGCTTTGGCTAACCTCACCTCTAAGTTAGTCCTCTATTTTCGCTTGATCAAGTACTTTCTTCCATCCAAACCAACTTTTGTACCGAATTTTCAAATAATTCAGCACTTATTACATATTATGGCATTTGGTTGGGCTCATCTGGCATAGTAGCAACTTCTTTGTACATTAGGTTAACTTTGTATTATTACATTAACTTTGTCTAATTTTATCTCTCAACTTATTACTTGTCTTCAAAAAACTCTTAAAATTTAAAATTACCGCTTTTTTCGGCGCGTAAACGTCATCAGTCAGCTTGTTAAGGCTGTCAACAGTGACACATTTGATGTGTCATCCACAAAGCGTGGGTCTTGGTACCATGCTTTCATTTTAATTTGTTTCAAATTAATGATTTTAATCTAAATTATGTGAACCATTTCTCAATAATGTGAGGTACTATGTGTGAATTTTGATTGTGATCACTGTCGATTTGTGTTGTTTGTTTGCTTCCATGGATATGTCCTTTGTCCACTGACAAATGAGTAAAAGAAATCCACCATTTCTCTCTTTTTTTACACACAAAAATGAACTAGATATCATCAGTTTTAATTAATAACTTCAGTTACCTCCTTTTTATATTAATTAAAAAAAAAATTCTAAAAATAATCCCAACGAAAACAATTTTTTAACTGAACGCAACAGTGTTCAACTCATCAATTTTTTTTTTACCAAAGATAACCATTGTCCCAACTCGACAACACTCTTTGACTCTTCACTGACAGGGTGTTCCTTTACTCACTTTTAGGTAACACTGATGATGGCTACGGCCGAAAGCGCATTGTTACGCTCTTTATAGAGGTCCCTTTTGGATTAAATTTTGCATGATATACAAAGATTGTTTCATTACTTTAGTTAATAAAACTGACGAAATGCACCCGCTGCAAAAGGTAAGAACCTACGGGGCCATCAACGAAATAAATAAGTTTGCCGTGGGAAGCATAAGGGACAGTAATGCAGTCTAATTATTATACATTTAAATGTAAATATTATGAACAGTATGTTTTAGACAAATATCGTCTTAACTCCTGGAATATTATAGGTAGTTATTATACTACTTGCTCCTAAGCGTTTGTATTTACCTAACGATATCACATATAAGGGCCATGGACGCTAATTACCTTGAGAAATACCCGGAAAATAAAGTGGGCAATTACACTTATCGGCAAGTTGTCTCAGACATGAACATTAGCTTTACAAAATTAGGAAATGAAGAATGCGACTACTGTATGTTGCAGCTTCAGCATGTAAAGTCGCACAATGTGGCAACAGCCACAGCAGATGAAGATTTTGCTGAAAGAGGGAATGGTTCTAAAGAAGATGGAAGAGCAGACGAAAAACAAATTAATGTCTCTGCTATCTCTGCGCTAAAAAATATGTCATCCCTTGAATTTTAAACGTCTTAATTTCAAGCCTCTTGCACATTCTGTCTGCAATGGTATAAGCATTCCGAAAAAGCCAAAGCAGGAAGACCTGAGTACGAAAATGACGTGGCTCAGGAAAAGGTCAAGACCGAAGTTGTAAGAAGTCTAGACATGCAAAAAGTGATCATACTTCCAAGGATTCCCGCAAGCCAGAAGACATTTTTTACGAGAAGAATTGTCGCTTTCCATCTAACATTTGCTTCAATGGCAGATATAAAAGTAGGAGCGCAAAAAACATCAATTTTGTGATATAAAGCAATGGCTGGAAGAAAGGCTGAAGAAATTGCATCTGCATATTGTAAAGCTCTAATGGAGGAAGGGGATGCAGTGAAAGAGCTATATTGGACAGTTAATTAAGCTGCACAAAATAAAAATTGGTGGCTAATTACCATGCTTGTTAATATGGTAAACATACATTTAATTGCAGTATCTGAAGTCACACTTAAGTATTTTGACACCGACCATACTTTCATAAGCGCGGATTCTGTGCACCACGTCGTGGAAGAGAGCTTGAAGACCTCAAACGGAGGAAATATTTACGACATCAACGATTTCGTTAAGGCTATCGAACATTCAAACGGTAATAAAATGAACGTAGTTTGTCTCACAAATAAAGATATTCTAAATTGGAAGCCTTGAGATTCCAAGGCCAAATCCAAAAAAACTGATAGACCTTTGCTTTGCGATGTATCGGTTGTACAGTTTAGACGTGGAAGCCGAATGTTCAATAAAAATAATATGAATAATGTTGTTTTTAAATAATATGATTTTCCTCGAGTGAACTTCAAACTAGAAATGCCGAGTAAGTTACGAGAGTCTTGCAGAGGTGTCCCTTCGCAAAAGAAGCAAGGTATAATATTTTCACAACTGTATCCCCCTTATGCCTGAAAATAGACGACACTTCTGGCTATCATTGAAAGATGATAATGCAGAAGACTTTATAGAATTCGAATTCCATACCATTCCATTACTATCTTTTTTTTTCTTCAGAAGAAATTATTATGATTTGTTGCTTTGATTCTTCTTTGAATATACTGGTTTCATTCTGTATTTGATTTATTTTCACAGCTGGTACCTACAGATTATCGACATTTACTGCTTAAACTATAATTTTCATAAATATAATTATGACAGGACAAACAGCAGTAACTGCTATTTTTTCCTAAAAAAAGTAATTTAATAATTTTCATTTTAATACCGAACAAAAAGTACAACGCGTGCAAGGAAAAAACTTAAGTTGGCATTAGCTCAAAATTACCGTTCTTGCACTTACTGCTGTTTACCATATCAGGGCAGAATCCGTTGGTTTTATTAGTTAATTAAATTTCATAGTGCGTGAATTTTGATTTCGTTTAAACTTGAAATTTTTACTGACTGATTATATAATACACAAATTAGAGCCATGCCTTATTTGAAGAGATTTTAACAATTTACTGTATAGCCGAAATTTTGCCGGCCCTTTGCGACAAGAAAAATAGGATCGAACCCTTATGTAACCGTGCCCCCAGATTATAGAGTTACGTGAACTTAACATAATGAAAGTATAAGTTTTGCGTAATAGAGTTGATTCTCACCTGGAATAGTGCACATGGACGCGTTGTTTTTTTCATTTCTCCGTCAGATTGAATCGTTGGATGCCTTTGAGTGGATCGCCGAATTTTGACTTACTAATATTGAGATCGATATATTGGCTATATCAGTAATATAATTTAACCTGTAGATCTATGGGCACGTCACGTATCACCTGTATTAGCAGCTGAGCGTTGTCCGGGCGATACGGCGTAACACAATATTTAAAGCTAGGAAAACATACGCAGAGTAATGGCGAATTAAACCACGGTATATTAAATTAATGGACATCCGCCGAGCGTTATCCGCGGGACATAACTTCACCGTGGCCACACTCTCCACAAGTCTATGGTATGGACATTAGTCCTAACTAGATTTTGAAGTGCATGTACCCATATAACAGCCCCTGTATCATCCACCGAGCGTTGGGGGACGTCATAGAGAGATATGTATAAGGTAAGAAGACACTCGAGAAATTGCGGAGTGTTAAACCACGTACTATGAAATTAGATCCCTGTATCATAATCAAACTATCCACGATCTCGCAAGAATCTGCCAGACTCTTTAGTTACATAAGCTTTGAACTCTCGATTCAGAATTATATGTTTCTGGGCTCGCGCGCCTGTACTATAACCCTTACCGCGTCTCCCTTATATGCATTTGGCAGATTTATACATGACAATGTTTTAAATTCGATTGTCTTTGTTTCTTTCTTTAATTAGACAACGTAGAATTTATAAATAACTAGTAGCAAAATAAAATAGGTATAAGAAAAAAATTTGGAAATAAAAAAATATATGTAAGATACAGCTGGGTTATTTTAAGATCAAACCTTTTGTTTTCTTGGGTAGCATATATATTTGTCTGAATGGTAAATTGGTCAATCAATTCACTCATCGAAAAAAACTTAAAAAATTAAACTGGCCATTTGTCTTCTAGTGTTGTGATATTTTGGAATTTTAGTCACTGCTATAATTTCCTTTTTCCAGTTGGAGGGTTTGCTGAGAGGCCTAACATCAGCTCAGATCTGCTTTGGCGTGATGTTGTGAGAGCCTGGGGTATATGACCTCTCGGTGTACTCTGATCTGAAGGTATAACCTGTGACGTACCAGCCAATGAAGCAACCTGGGAAAAGCTATTCAGTGTTGCTATTATCAGAGAAGGAACTTAGGACATAGGGAAAATTGTGCTCCTTTTTTCCGGTGTAAAGGTTGGATCAGCAGAGGAGTCATCAAAATCGCTGATTATGTCGGAATGAAAGCTGAGGTTCATTTTATTGCCACTTCCTCTAGGTCCCTTGGAGGTTAAATCCCTCTTCATATTGTTTTATAAAATCTGCAAGATGAGCTCATCTTGCAAACAATTGTGCCTTGGCGAATAGAAAAAGGTAAAAATACGATGTTGTTTTACAAAATCGGAAAGAAAAACTAACCTTCAAAAATGGTTTCACCCTAAAGAAAAAATAATAATAACACGATTTTTTTAACAAACTGTGATACTAATTTTTAAAAACGTCATGTAGATCCTTTACCACATTTAAAAAGGTTCATTTTTCTTATATTAGAAACACACTCTACAAAATAGCTGATTGTTCAACTACTGCTAAGTATTTTTCATTATAAATATTGATATTTTTATTTCGTATATGTGGCGCCGTCTCTTAGTATGTTCTGTACCTATAAAAATTATCATTATTATTTCTGCTAACAACTGTAGGAATGAGCTATAGATATTACTATCAAGGTGGTTAACAACACTTAGGGCAACGGTTCCTAAACCCATTTAGTAAACTCTCCAATAGATGCGAACGGCAGCCACGAATACAGTGGAGAGCTAGGTTGGTGGATCTTTCGTTACACCTTAATAGTTATTAAGCACCGCCTAGTTAACTGAGACTCAACTAGGAAAAACTTACAATGCTATTATAGTTATTTTTGTTACAAGTACCTAAAATGGAGTTTTTCAGGATGAATCATTGCTGTTTCCGGACGAGGCATTAGCCGAGTCCGGAATAGCAGATGAGTCCTAATAAACTTCATTTAGGTACGTGTGACAAACACTATTTTTTGTCACACGCTCCCAAAATTTAATTTTTATTTATACGCTTTTTGCAATTCTTCAGAACGCCTAAATTTGCAAATTTACCATAATTTTTGAAATCATAATGTACGACAAAGTTAGCTTAGAATTTGATATCGTAGCAACTATTTGACAATTTTGTCATGTCATTCGAAATTTTTGACATTTAGACATATTCAGGAATTTTGGAATAGTCCGTAAAGGTTGCCATGACGACTTTTAGGGACTAGGCCTAAAAAGAAGCATTTTACGGACTCAAATTAGTCCGTAAAATAGCTATTTTTGGGCGCGTATGACAAAAAATCCATTTATTCCAAATATGAAGCCATTATTTGCAAAGGGGGACCTGTTTTTAGGGCAACTAAGTCCGTTAAGTGCTTTAAAATATTAGGAACTGCTCTTAGGTTTGACAATTCCACAACACGCGAGGAGAGAAGAAAGGTTGATCGTGTCGCCCCAGATCTCCGAAATATTCAATGCTTTTATTCAAAATCTCAAGAGATGTACTGTGTTAGTCATAATGTAACAGTGGATGAAATGCTTGTTCCGTTTAGAGGAAAATGCGGATTTGCATGTATCTGCCACAGAAACCAGGAAGATATGGCATTAAAATTCAATGCTTGGCTGACTCTTACAGTACTTACCTTTTTAATGCTTATATCTACATAGGAAAATACAGCAACGAAATTGGACTTGCCGAAGAAGAACGCAAGCTTCTAAAACCCACTCAATCAGTTTTACGCCTATACAAACCACTTTATAAGGATCGAACCGGAACATCACGGCCGACAATTGGTTCACTTCCTGAGTAGGTAGAAGAATTTAGAAAGCGATCCATGTAGGCAGTATGAAGGTAAACAAAGCCATTATACCATAAAAGTTCAAGGCACATAAATCCAGATCAATGGGATCCGCAATTTACGGATTTTCTGCTGATATGCCTGCGACACTGATCTCTATTGTTCCAAAAATAAATAAATCTGTTGTGCTTATATCATCCATGCATGATAAGATTGAAACAAATCCTGATAAAATTAAACCGGAAATTATCTGTTACTATAATAAGGTGTAGACCCTTTGGATATGAAAAGTGCTTTATATTCATCGACGAGAAGAACGAGGAGATGGCCGCTAGTAATATTTTACACCCTAATACACGTAATCTGTATCAAGAGTTTCATATTATATTTTGAGGCAAACCGCAGTTTTTGTAAAATAATTGGCAAAATTGAGTTAGGCATGAGTTACTATATTTTTAACGGTCCTCTACACGATAAACCTAATTTGGAACATCAAATCGAAGTTTTTAGCAAGCGAAAAATTGTCGTGTTCAGCAAAACGCAGTCTTTGATTTCAAGTTGGAAAAACAAAACGCAGTTTACAGCAAAGACATTTAACCTGAAGAGACGGGACAAATGGTTCTTTGTTTTCCCCCAACATTGCGGCACATTCTATGGTCGATAGATGTAGGGTTGCCAAATTTGAAGTTTACGAGTTACTGTACATACTTTTTTCATATTAAATTATAACAGTAAATACTTATTTTCCCCATTTTTGATTCATCAAAAACCGGTTCTGAAGTTCTTACATGCCAATCTGGCATGGCCCTTGGTTCCGCCTTGTTTTACCCCCAAAATATTTATAGTATGCACGTAGTAAAGTAACTGCACCAATAGATTGAGAGCATTGGAGGTCGACGACCGACGGCTCTTCCCCATTCGAAGTATACTAACTTGGTAACGTTTCAAAACCAGTGAAGGCACTGCTGTAAATATGTTTATCTACTTTAATTATATTATATACCTACCTAATACGGGTACTTATTAATACAATAGCTTTATAGAAATACCCTAACAATTTACTGGTTTAGCAAATCTGAATAAACCAATTACAATTATTGCCAATACTCTAAATTTAATCTTTTTTTCTAGATATACCAGTTTATTTAGGAGATTTTTTCAGTGATAGTAGCATTTATATTGAAATGAAAATATATTTTTAATAGGTATTTAATAGAAGAAAATAGTTATTAAGCTACTTTTTGAATATGTCATTAACCAGATATTTGTCATATTTATATGTTTTTAAATAAAATTTGTATGCTTCAGTTCCTTTTTATTTGTCTCAAAAATAATGATAAGCAATTTATTTTTAGGCTAGCAGTGGTATGATTTAATTTTTCGTTTAACCATTGAGAGCAGAAAAATCCTATGTGTCACAAAAACGTTTAAATCGGGATAAAATTGTGTATTTTTGGTATCTCATAAATTTCGTGTTCAAATTTGAAATTATTCAGGAAATAAGTTTTCGGAAATTTTATTTCATTATTAGCTGCTGAATAGTATATTAGGCAATGACCATTCATTGCAAATGTAAGTTGAATATACTTTTTTCTACGACTGCCCTGAAAATAGACAAAAACGCACTAACAACTGCTCTGGAAAACTGGACATTTCACACGCTTATTCGGGTATTTCGATTAAAGGGCTTCGTCTCCGTTTTAGAGCTTCGCCCTCAAAGGTCCCATTACCAGATCTCTAAAAAAGGGGGCCCAATTATAGGGCTTCACCCCCCCCGGGAGCCCCTTTTTGCAAAACTGTAGAAAATGGAACTCTTATACCAGGGGCCCCCTTTTAAGACTTGGGGCCCCATTTTCAGGCTTCGCCCCCGGGGGCTCCATTGCTAAATCTGTAAAAAATGGGACTCTCGTACCATAGGCCCCATTCTAGGGTTTCGCCCCCCTGGGGCCCCATTTTAGGGCTTCGCCCTCGGAGCCTCTTTTTCAAAATATTTGGAAAATCGGGACCCCACTCCGGTGGCCCCATTTTAGGACTGTGCCCCTAGTTATAGTTTAGCGAGAATCTCTTACTCACGTAGCTTCTTTCATTAGGAATAAAATTTTCTGATAAATCAATAATAAAAATGTTTCCCATATAACATGTAATTTTCTACCACACTCCCAGTGGGGAACCCTGTATGTAGCAGTCGTAGAAAAAGTATAGTGTGCTATACGTGCTGAAAAGACTTTTTACACTCATGAGACTTTATGACACTCGCTTACGGCTCGTGTCACCAAACTGTCTCATTCGTGTGAAAAGTCTTATTTTCAGCAATTGTTGCACAATATACTATTTCTATTTAGGTATCATAAAGAAGTCTTTTCGATACGCAAAGTAGTGTCCAAAAGAAGCTCTTTTCGACACTATTTTTGATGACTGGTTGCTATGATATTAACAAAATTGTGCAATGTCAAAGCTCACTAGCAAAAATTTCGACACCGTTTTGAATGGGATTCCTAATAATACAGACGTCAAAAGTGACAAGATGGCCGTCCAACTTTTGATCGCGACTTGAATAAATTAATGTTTTTCATTAAAAAACGTGCAAAATAGCACTCTTCGCCCAGTTTTGTTTGGTTTCAAATGGACGTTTTAAAGCCTGAATTTGTGCGACGCGACGCGACGTGTAGCTTTTTTGTATTTCGTGAGTGATTTCCTATAATAGTTATTTTTGCTACAAGTACCTAAAATGCAGTTTTTCAGGACGAATCATTGCTGTTCTCGGATGAGGCGTTAGCCGAGTCCGAAATAGCAGATGAGTCCTGAAAAACTTCATTTAGGTACGTGTGACAAACACTATTTTTTGTCATACGCTCCCAAAATTTAATTTTCATTTATAGGCTTTTTGCAATTCTTCAGAACGCCCAAATTTGCAAATTTACCATAATTTTTTAAATCATAATGTACAACAAAGTTAGCTTAGAATTTGATATCGTAGGAACTATTTGACAATTTTGTCATGTCATTCGAAATTTGACATTTAGACATATTCAGGATTTTTGGAATAGTCCGTAAAAGTTGCCATGACGACTTTTAGGGACTAGGCCTAAAAAGAAGCATTTTACGGACTCAAATGGGTCCGTAAAATAGCTATTTTTGGGAGCGTATGACAAAAATATTTTTTATAAACTTTATATCAATGTAACGATGGTCTTGCGGTGTGAGGTATGCAAAATCTCCAGCTATTATCATCCGAACCTGAGTTTCCACAAGTAAATAAAAGTAAATGAAACACAGTAGTACAGTGGGCACCATTTTGTGATGTGATTAATTAATATTTTATAATACTTACCTATGTATGTGATATTAATGGATAATCTGATATGTTTGCAGTCATTTACCAACCTCTATTAAATCATTTTTGAAGTGAATACTTCTTTGGTTTGATGGCAGTGGTTTTGCAAGGACACGGAAAAATTTCGTGACACAGCAAAATAACTATTTTGTGTTAACTAACCTTCAGAACCAATATCTAACCCAAACTAACTCAATCTAACCCATACACTATAAATAAAACATAAATATATTTTAAATAATGCACCCGAATAAATACCATCATTTCAAATTACACGTATTTACTTTATTGAAATTATTATTATGATGGACTCACATTTTCAAAGCCTACGTCTATGAAATGTCCTTGCTTTCGTTCAGGCGGGGGCGGGCAATACTACATTTAGTAGTGGGGACGAAGTTTGACAAAAGTTTGTACACGATACATAAAAATATAAGGAGGCGGGACAAATCGTTTTGTTGATATTTTTGCAAGATTTCGGATTTTTATGAATGAGTTGTCGGGTCTCTTTAGGTTAAATGTTTTTGGTTTACAGTTACCTTTGTGGAAGATCATAACGCAACTTTGCAAATCTACACTTGTATCTAAATTTGCGTGTGTACGACAAAACGCAGTATTTCTTGGAATAATTTGAATTTATGCAAATAATTTGTTGGGAATAATTCAGTTGTTTACATGCAGTTGTGTGGTTCGGATTTACTTTTTTATGCTAGTATCGTTTCTGTATTGTACTATTTTTAAAGTAACATGTGTGTTGGTTAAGGAAGCATCTGATGGTTCTGGAAAAAGACGACGAGGTATTACTAAAAGAGATAGAGAAAAACGAGTACAGTAAGTCTGAATTTAAGATTAGTTGGTAAGCTGCAAATTTTTATTTTATTCTGTTATTTCATTTAGATACGCAAATCAGCTACTTAATGCGGAAGATTTTGAAGTGAACTGCAAACATGCGAAAAGTGCGTTTCAGTGCCATGAAATTTCCATAGAAGATGATAAGTGTATTAGAGTTTGTTTACAGAGAACCAGTAAAAAATATTTTATACATGAACAGATCTCTCACATGATTGAGATAAAATAGCCTAAAAAGAAAAAAAGTAAGGAAGCATTAAAAAACAAGGGCCAAGCGATAAGACAAATTTATTATTTAAAACAGCGACAATCTACGAAATTGTTGGTATGCCAAAAAACCTTTTTGGCCGCTTTGAAGTTTTCGCAACGAAATAATCTGGCTATAGGAAATAAAAAGGCTGAAGGGCATATAGTTGAGAAAAGAGACGGCGAGCGAAGGAGAAAGGAGAAAGTCCCGAGAATGGCCTTACAGTGTGTTTCGACTTACAGCAAGTTCATGCTTTGCCTAACCTGAATATACAGTAAGCATTTTATTTGCGTCAACTTGCTTTATACAACTTCTGTATAACAGAACCTAGTACAAGAGATCCTCACTTTTACTCATGGACAGAGAATCAAGCAAAAAGAGGCCCGAATGAGATAGGATCAGCCCTGTACCACCTCTTGACAAATCGCGAATATTCAGAGACTTGTAAATCGGTTAGATTAGTCGCAGACGGATGCGGAGGCCAAAATAAAAATTATTTTATTATCCACATTTTAATATTTTGGCTTTCTAAGAAGGCACCAAAACATGTTCAAGAGATATTGCTCTATTTTCCGGTGCGAGGACATTCATATTATTATTTTACCTGCGGACAGAGTATTTGGTCGGATAGAGAAAATTTGCAAAAAGCGTTCTGAAATTACGACAAAGGAAGAATACTGGAATATCTTTAGGGAAGTTGGAACTGTTCAAGTGCTGGGAGAAAATTTGAATTTGTTTGATTGGAAAGATATTTCTCTATCAAAATTTAAAAAAGTCAATGGTATACAAGAAATTAAGTCAGTTTCAAAAGATCTGGTGACAAGGGTTTGGCAAAATTAGATGTCTTTAACAGAACTGATTGTGGGAAAGAATATCAAAGCTACTTGAAACGGGGTACAAATTTGGAGAATTATCAGTCTAAGAACCTGAAACTCTGCAACAATATTAAAAGGGTCAAGTTACAAAATATTGAAAGTCTGCTGAAACATTACCAGGAAAAATGGGAAGATAATGAAACTTTTGCTTGGTGTAAGAACTTACTCAATGATGGTCTAAGACATACGACAGGGGACGAAGGAGCTGCAGAACTGGAATCAGACGATATAGATACATCATTGTCTGATTGTGCTGAGCAAGATATTGGCTTGAAAATTTAAGTTTTTGTATCGTTTTAAAAAAATATATATATTTTTCATTTTGAGGCCCTTGGTTTAAATAACAATTAGTTTTTTAACAAGCTCGGAGATGTTTTTTAATATCCTGGTTTTTCAAAAACACAATTTAAATGGAGATAGAAAATCAAAGTGCAGTTTTATAATATCAGTTTTAATGGAGCGGAAAATCAAAGTGCAGTTTTGTATCTTGTTCTGGTATAACTCGGCAACTATCCAGGATAGATTTTTGAAGGTAAGCTTAATCATTTTATTGCTTTTAAATTCTGAGATTTCATATTTTGACTAAAGAGTTCTGCAGATGCTTTTACGCGCTTTAAGAAAGCCTCGTTATCTCAAAAGGCACATTTTTCAATAACTGCTATTTGCAGATCACCTCCTCAGTGCTATAGTCAAAATCCTACAATAAAAAGAAATTATTTTATTGAAAGTGTGGCTATGTCACTCCTAAAACCCCAAATAAAGAGACGCATAGTAATTCCAAATCTTCCTAGAGGTATAAAGTCGCTAATACGTGAAGTTATTCCGCAAGGACCAGACAATCCAACCGAAGAAGTACCGTCCGACAAACGTCCGAAGCGAAAAACCTGTTTAAAATGTCCACCTCGTAAGGAAAAGAAAACGGCCTACAAATGCATAAGATGTGGCGATGCAATTTGCCACACTGGATATTTAAATATATCTTTCTAATTTTGTTAACTAATATACCTGTCTACTTAGTTTTGTCAATGTTCCCGTTCCCATTTGTTTAATAAATTTCAAGCATATTCAGAAAAATTGATTTCTTTTACAAACGGTCTTCTTAAAATAATGAAAAAAATCTATATGTTGATATTTTTAGCGCCCGGTCCCTAAGATCGGATGTTTTCCATAATGTACAGGGCAAAAGTACCTGATTCACCAGTCAACAGGGCCCGCCTACACACACAGAACGCAAGTATATTTTCCGCCAGTAGATCAGGGGCTGCGCTCTTAAAATGGCAAAGGTGTTGCCACAAAATTGAGCGTCGTTCGCGCCATCTGTTGCCTTGTGATCAAGTAATCAAAGATATCTGTAAAATACGGGCACAAGTCTCTAGATGGTGCAAGTATAAGTGGAAACTCCAATCTGCCATGCGCTAAAATCCGCGGGAGGCGGAGCAGGATCTTATTATCATCGGATCTCTATATGTTCATGTCATATGCCCGCCATCTTCTCGTTCGTTTTGTTTCTTTCAACCAACACAAAATATTTCTACATTGCTTTAGGAGATTAATGTCTCTCAAGTTAAAGGTTTGACGCTGAAAGCCAGACATCTTTACCAAAGAACTGCTCAGTTAAATGAAGGTCTCCAAATGTACCCAGGTGTTAGGCATTCCGTTTCTGCTGCCATCAACGTATTTGCGTTTACAGGTATGATGGTTAATTTGTTTCATTATTTATATTTTTTTTCTGCTATATCAAAATATTATAAAGTTAGATATTTTACGTTTTACGTAATTATGTTTTAAGAGCATCTGTAATTGTGGAGAACAAGGAATTTAAATTGTCAAAATCAGCAGCCCGCACAGCAGCTTTTCTGGCATTTCTTGACAAGCTCTTCGACAGCCTTAACGGTAGTGCTCTTAGAAGCAATCCAGGCAAAGTGTTAAGAGTTGCCTTTACGAATGGATCTCCTCATAAGGAGTTTTGGAACTGTACAAAGCTTAGTAACATAGGTTTGTAATTAATTAGGTACAATAATATTAACTTATTAGTGACAAAAATAAATTAAAAAAAGAATAGCTGAAAGTTAAGCTATTTCAAATAAGATATTTTTTACAGGAGCCGTCATCTAAATAGAAATAATAACAATATTTATACTGATTTTCGTCGAATAAATCATATGCAAATAGGTATATCTTTCTATGGATCCCTGTTTTATAATAAATTGTTCTTAAACATAAAGTCCTTACCTATTAAAATCTTCCAAATAAGAATCACAGAGTATCTTATTTCAAGACGTTTCTATAGCATTCATGAATAATTATACAACAATTTTAGTGATATTACGTAATTACAATTTCTGTAAATTTTTTGACTTGTGTAAGACTACTGTTATGGCACTAATAAATATTTTGTATTTGTATTTGTAATACATAAATGGAATTATTTTAAAGAAAAGTGTGTTTTTTATTCCATGTTGTCGCGTTTCCCATTATTGTTAACAAAAATGGTTTGCATTTTTTTATTTAACTTCTGTAATAATGTGTAATTTGAAATCTATTTTTGTGCTTCATCATACTTGGTGGTTCTTTTTAACCGTTTTTTTTAACCTACACAAGTAACAAATAGAATTTGATTTAAAGTTTTCACTTTCAATCGCAGTGTTTTATAACTAAACCTTATATAAATATGAAAATAGATATATTAAAGTTAATATACCTACATAGGTATATTTGATATGATATTTAAAAACTCTTGATTTCTTGTAAATGTTTATCGATAGATTAAGAATTGTGAAGTGGGTACAGACTTGTTTTTTCTGTTTTGCACCTTCCCTGGAGGCTTAATTTCAGGAGCTAGAAAGTTTAAATACAAAAGTTAAGGAGTTTTTTATTTATTATCTCTCAGATGTAAGTTACGCCTGTACTACGTACTAGTGCCGTATAGGGATAATCATAATTATTAATATTGTCTCACAGTGTAATGTGCGCGGTAATATGAGAAACCTTTGTGTAGGTAAATAAAATAAATCTCGATGAATGCCTTAGTATGATTTTTTCTCGTACCACATCATATTATATTTCGCTTATTATGATTTATATCAGATGTTATCTATTAGGGAAGATATAATCTTTCGTCTATTCGTAATTAATTTAATGTTTTATCTTTTATATCGAATATTATCTCATTAATGTGCTAATGATATATTTCTGCCGTATTTTATCATTTATCATTTACTATAAATATAAACAGTTAGGTCGCCAGCTGTACTTAGAATAAATCGCTGTTCAAGTATCACGAGTTTCTCTAGCTCAAAGAAACAGTTTGCTTCTACGAACCGTCGTGAACTAATAGAGGCAATAAACGTTACTTGTATCTGAAAAATAAACGCGCATTGCAAAGTCAAAGCAGGTAAAAATTAGATCTTTTTCTGCACTGTGTGGTGCGCATTTCTTTTTTATACATCTGAGAGATAGAACGGTCACATGTTTTTAACTTTTGCATTGAAACTTTTCTTGTAGCTCCTAAACATTTAATAAAACACTTTCTAAGACCGCTTTTTTCTTCATGTCAGAGAATGATTATTTGATATTAACTGTAAAAGTCTCAATTGTCAAATAATTCTGCAGTCTCCCACACTCTTCAAGTTAAAGTTATGAGATAGCATCCCTTAGCATTGGTCTCATAAGAATTATTTGTATGTAGTAAAGCTCAATAAAATTATTAAGTTTATAAACTAATGTAGTTTTCCTTGAACTGAAAGTCTCTTCCATTTCAGATTCTATATTATGACAATATCTTTCAGAGTATTCGGATATGATATTCGACAAAAACAGCCGAATTTTATATTCTGAATACGGATATAGGTAAGAATATATGAATTTAGCATTTGTTATTCTAAATATAATTAGAATATCCATATTCGAATAAATTCTACCTGATGGAAGAAATTAAACAGTATAACGATTTCGTAACTAAATCCGCGCTGCTTCCGCACAAATTTTCTATACATTTAGACAAATCCCCATCCGATTTCACTGAAGGGATTCTGATTTTATGGAAAATCCAGAAAAGCCTTCATTGCATCAGACATATGAGCTAGCACAATTCTACTCAAATATTGCAATCTTATAGTTTTAGAAATTTTACAGCACGCTTTGGTAAATTCAATTTAAATATAATGGGAAATAAAATTTGATATTATTTTATTATATACAGAATGGTATTAGGAATATGCCAGATAGATACTGATTGGGGTCATTAATTTTAAAAATTATACGACTTAAATCATTTCTTACAAATTTGCTTCATTCTTTATATAGGGTATTACTTATAGAAAACTAGAAATGTGGTGTGAGCATAGTAATAATTATCCCATTGAATAGCGTTAATTACAGAGCAAATTCGTTTTGCATACATGTAAGCTCTTTTATAGCATTCCCTATCCTGCTTTGTTATTTTAGTAAAATAGTGTGTAACGGATATAGCTTGAAATATTTCTTGAATTTATAACAGTGGCAACGTCGCACTTAACCAAGCCGGCCTTAGGGGGATATTTCGCTATTCGCTATTTCTATTTTTAGGAGTTCGACACCAAAACTGTTCACTCTGGCACTGGAAGATATATTTAAAGAAATGGATTGGAAACAAAAAGGTATAAAAATCGACGGATCGTACCTAAGTCACCTACGCTTCGCGGACGATATTGTTCTCATCTCCGAAGATCCAGATGAGTTAAAGGAAATGATGCAACAATTAAATATAATATCAAAAAAAAAATAAGGCTAAAAATTAACATCAATAAAACCGAGATCATGTCACCCAATCACAATCAATTATCGTTATCTAACGAAAACATTGACAACATTGACGTCTACGTATACCTAGGTCACCTCATTAAACTAGGAAAGGAGAATCAAAAGTCGGAAATAACGCGAAGAGTCAAATTAACCTGGGCTGTTTTCGAAAAACTAAAATACGTTCTACAAAATCCAGATATTCCAATACATTTAAAACGCAAAATTTATGACATGTGCATTTTGCCGGTAGCAACATATGGCTTCGAAATAATGACAATCACAAAAGGCAGTGCAGATCGATTGAAAACAACACAAAGGGCAATGGAATGAGCAATGCTTGGAGTTTCCATGAGAGACCGGATCAGAAACGTGGAAATCCGCGTAATCCGCTACATAGCCGAGATGAAATGGAGATGGGCAGGACAGTAGGACGACAGTAGATGGACCATCAAAGTGATCCACTGGCGCCCCAGAGAAACAAGGAGAAGTAGAGGAAAACTGCAGAAGCTCGATGATATCAGGGAGGTCGCCGATAGAAACTGGGCACAACTAGTTCAAAATCGACAGTATTGGAAAAGATTCCAGTCCAGGAGTGGACCGGATAAGGCTGACAAAGAAGAAGAAGAAGCTATTTAATTTAGTGGCGAATTAGATCAGTGTCGGTGATAACTAAGAAGTGCGATAACCACATGTAAATTATTATATTATTTTTAATATAAAATTATAATTTATTGGATAAATTTAATACAGGTTTTAAAAGTTGACACCGTATTAAACGTGTTTCTTCATTCAAATTATTTTTAAAGTTATGGTAGGTACGTTTTTTAGTGAAATTTCATGCGCTGTATTTTTTTTAAATATAGGAATTGAAAAAACACTAATGTATTTCTTGAAATAGCTACATTTTTTATACTGGTTAAATATTGTAATTTGATTTTAAACATTGAAAATGTTGTGAGAGATCGTATTAGTTTGTTTATTTAAACTTAAATTTGAGTATAACGTATCGGAATCGGTTCATATCACTAACATATTGGAACTAACTGAAACTAACCGAAAGCTTATTGAACGACTAACCAAAAGCACCAAAACGGGCTAAAACATATTGGAACAGGTTACAAAAATCAAAACGAACCGAATTTTGGCGACTAACCAAAACTAACGAGAAACATTAAATTTAATTATGACGTATCGGAACCGGTTCAAATAACTAAAATAAATTGAAACTAACCGAAAGTTGATTGAACCACTAACCAAAACTAACCATAAGCGCCAAAACGGGCTAATTTGCAGGTTACAAAAATTAAAGTGAGTTAAAACTAACCAAAACGAACCGAATTTTGGCGACTAACGAAAACAAACCACAAACATCAAATTTGATTATAACGTATTGGAACAGGTTCAAATGAGTAATATAATTTGGAACTAACTGAAAGTAACCGAAAGTTGATTGAATGACTAACCAAAAGTAACTAAAAGTTCCAAAACGGGCTAAAACGTATCAGAACCGATTACAAATGTTAAACTAACCCAAATTAACCGAATTTTGGCGACTAACCAAAACTAACTAAAAATATTAAAAGTACTTATAACGAACCGGAACCGGTTCAAATGACTACAATATATTAAAACTAACTGAATTTTACCGAAGGTTGATTGAACGACTAACTAACCAAAAGTAACCAAGGCACCAAAACGGGCTAAAACGCATCGAAATACATTAAAAATATTGAAGTAAGTTAAAACTAACCCAAATTTACCGAATTTTGGTGACTAACCAAAACCAACCAAAAATATTAAAAATGCTTATAACGTATCGGAACCGGTTCAATTGATTAAAATAAATTGGAGCTCACTGAAAGTAACCGAATGTTGACTGAATAACTAACCAAAAGTTACTAAAAGTACCAAAACGGGCTAGAACAACGTATCGAAATAGATTTAAAATATTGAAGTAAGTTAAAACTAATCCAAGTTAACCGAATTTTGGCGACTAACCAAAAACACTAAAATTAGTTATAACGTATCGGAGCTGGTTCAAATGACTAAAATTGCTTAAAACTAACTGAAGTGAGCCGAAAGTTAATTGAACAACTAACCAGAACTAACCAAAAGTATCGAAAAGCTCTAAAAAATGCTAAAACACATCGGAACAGATTAAAAATATTAAGCTAAGTTTAAACGATCTTAAATTAAGCGAATTTTGGAGACTAACTTAAATTATCCCAAAACACTAAAATTGGTTATAACGTATAGAAACCAGTTCAAATGACTAAAATAAATTAAAAGTAACTAACACTAATCAAAAGCTGATTGAATGACTAACCAAAACTAATCACAAGTAACCAAAACACCAAAATGGGCTAAAACGTATCAGAATAGGTTGCAAAAATTAAAGTAAGTTAAAACTTACCAAAACGAACCAAATTTGGCGACTAACCAACACTAACCAAAAAGATTAAATTTGATTCTAACGTATAGGAGTCGGTTCAGAGTCTAAAATAAATTGGAACTAACTGAAATTAACCGAAAAATGTTTGAACGACAAACCAAAAGTAACTAAAAAGATCCAAAAGCACCAAAACGGGCTTAAACGAATCGGAACAGGTTAAAAGTATTACAGTAACGTTAGGGCAAATTAAATATTATTAGATTTTCCTATCTAAAAGGGGAGGGTTACTTTTTAGGTCTTCATATCTGCACCTTATATTATTTATTTATTTTTTAATTATGATGATGATTAATGTTATGAATGCTTTCTTTAATTATATATATATTATAAAGACTCGTGTTTATATTTTTACTTTTGTAAACTCTGTTTTTAAAAACTATTTGAATTACAACACAAATGACGTTTTTGCGTTTTTATTCATCATTTTCGATCTCTCCCGGTTGCATCTTTGCGGTGGACTGTAATTTTTTTATATTTGGACCACACCGGCCGAAAGAATAGTATATTATTTTATATGGAGGAAAAGTAATACTTTTCATGGCGCGCTCGTGTTTAACAGCCGAACGGAGTGAGGCTGGTAATAGAGAGCAAGCCATGAAAAGTAACTTTTCCTCCAAATAAAATATGCTGTTTTTTCTTCAAATGTCGACAAATTAATGCAAAAACGTCGCTTTTTAATAGTAATAATAATTATTATTAAAGATAAGTTGGTTCGCAAGGCGGCTTAGACCGGTGCGGTGTCGATGAATAGGCTCAGTTTGTTGCTATAATAATGTCATATAAAGCTGTCAGTGGACACTGTCAACAATAATTATTTTTTTAAAATTGCGTTTTCGATTGCGTTTGAATTCCGTATTGATAAGCAGTTATTGAGTAAGTTCGATTAAATAATAACCAATTTGTTCCTAAATTAGTGATTTTTAGAAATGCAGTCACAAATTGAGTGATAAATACAAATTTTACTTTAATAACTCTTGAGTTGTTGACGCTTATTTTGATGTTTGTTTGTATTGTATCTATGTTGATATGACAACACTTTTACCTCCGCCGGCGGAAAAGTGAAAAGTAAAGCTCCGGCGGAGGAAAAGCGAAACTTCACTGCCGCCTACACAGTCGAGTAATGATGGATTTACTGACGTTTGAAGAAAA
>JAEQML010058992.1:0-29266 GCA_016904865.1 Pissodes strobi
TGACCTGCTGATCGAAACGAATAATCCTGTTTACAGTTTTGCAGATGACAGTACCCTTGTCTCCCACTTTAGATCAGAAAAACCCTTACCAGCGACTGAGACTCATCACCGCAGACAGGAGCAGATTACAGCAATTAATCAAGACCTGGAGAAAGTTCAAACTTGGGGCGACCGAAATTTGGTCCAGTTCAATGCAGCAAAGACCCAAGCAGCAACGTTTACTAAGAGGGCCAATACAGCGGGCCCTGACATCATTATGGCAGGATCGACCATTCCTTCATCCTCGTCAATCGGGCTGCTGGGTGTCTCGGTCAACAGCAATATGTCATGGCGTGACCATGTTGCTAACATCGCAAAATCAGCCTCCCAGAAGCTTGGTGCGCTATTTCGCAACAAGAAACTCTATACACCGCAGCAGTTGCTCTTGCTGTACAAAGCGCAAATAAGACCGTGCTTAGAATATTGCTCACATATCTGGGGTGCCGCACCAAAGCATACCCTAAAGCTGCTGGATTCCATTCAGAAGAGGGCTGTGCGTCTCGTCGGCGATCCGGAGTTGACCCGGAATCTGGATAGTCTGGAACATCGCAGACATGTGGCCGAGATGTCTCTGTTTTACAGATACTTTCACAGCAGATGTTCCCAGGATTTGGCCCGCATAATCCCGCCCCTGGCAACTCCTGTCAGACAGTCCCGACAGACGGCAGGAGCGCACCAGTTCGTCGTACAACTAGAAACACCTAGAACATCGCTTTACCAGAGCTCCTTTGTCTGGCGCACTGCATCACTGTGGAACTCACTTCCAGGACATCTGTTTCCCACTAATTACAACCTACAAATATTCAAGAACCGTGTCAATCAACATCTTCGCACACACACCGCTCGTCGAGCGCCATAGGATCTCCCTTTAGTGTGTGTGCCACTGCCATAAAAAAAAAAAATATTCTATGAGGTTTTACTGAATATTTAACAGCTACTCACATGACGTAATAACCAACTAATACCTATACCTCTAAATTAGAAATAAATTTACACTCACGGCTATTTATTTTTGACATTTCAGATAAAAGATCTAGATGCAAAACTTCTGGATATGGGCAACCTTCCACACCCTGGAGTCGGTTCCTACGGAATTAATTCGAATGATGAGATCAAACGTCATGCCTATTACCAATGGGTCCCGTTCGTTCTTTTCGGCCAAGGAATTATGTTTTATCTCACCCATCTCCTTTGGAAAAAACTGGAAGGTACATGAACCAGTTAAAATATGTATATTTATATTTATAGAGGTTACCATTTTGATAAAATCTGCTGAGCAGCTGCCACCAGAATATGTATTTCTATACGACACGTCTTTGGGTCTTACTCAAATTTATTTCGCCTACGCACATGGGATATTAAATTTACACTACGAGATCAAAATACTGAATGAATTGATATGCCTCTCAGGCATGTGAGGCATGTGCTTGGTTTTAGGTTTCCAACGCTGTAAAAAAAAATGCAATTTAGTATATATCAGACGACAATTCCGCAAAATTATATCCGCTATAGAGTAACTGAATTGGACTTTATGCCTGTTTACACCTTGAGATCTTAGGCAAAGTTTACAGAATTAAAATTACAGAATTAAAAATATAAGTTGGTGCACTAAGCGCCAATTCAATGAAATCGTCATATCAAAGGCGAGCCGAGGACGTAAAAAAATGTAGGGGGTATTGAGGCAATAAGAGCCGAGTTTGACGCGATTTACCTCGGTCAAAGCGCTATTGGGCAACATATAGTAAAATTTCCCGCTTAGTAAGTAATAAATGGAGGAATTTAAATAATGAAATATGTTTTCATTAAAATTTTGAAAAATATATTTTGTGAAGTCACAAAAAAAGATAAAAAGGTAAAGGCCTTATTCAGCATATTTTAAAGAAATTACGGTAAATACGATTGCATATTTAAATAAAATTTGTAAAATATATTATTTTTTACTTCAAGAATAAAATTTAATACCCCGTGCAAAATTCTTTATTTTTAATTTATTTTGGGGATGAACTACATCATAGTTTTGCAAAACTTTACAAATTATTTTGGAAAAAGTCTTGCAAAACTAATTGTCTACATTTTAGCAATTTCTATATTTCGTTAATTTTACCACAATAACTAATTAGCACAAAATTTAAAGTAATAGACTTTTAGATAAACCTATATTTGCACCCATCTTACATTATTTTGCAAATGCACAAAATCTGATTAAAAGTTACCTTTTTTAGTTGGTAACACGGTTGATGGAACAGCATATGAATGTATGCAGCTCCTAGAAGAATTTGCAAAACTGTTTTCATTAAAATGCAAACCACACATTCTAATACGTCTATGACATTACATTGGTGTATCATTCGCATATTTGTGGGATCCTATAAATTCTAAGGCACTTTTCCAGGCTCGACACCTGCAAGTTTTTTTTTTATCCTACTCTATTGTACTCACTATAAATCGATATTAATATTGAACATTGATGGGAAGTAGGACAAATTTAACTTGTAAGATTTGACCCAAACATACAAGTGAAGTTAAATAAAAGCTTATAATAAACTAATACATACCTACCGCCCTTTTGGGCACCTAAAGAGCGATATATTGTCTGCCATTCGTCTTTCACAATCAACTACTGAACAAATATTTCGATTTTCGACTAGACATTTTACTCAGAAATCCACCAAAAACAAACCGCTATTTTTTAAATCTCACCCTATACGCCGGACCGTAAACAAATTTAAAATAAACTTAAATTACCTAGCTCTCTACTATAGACTGGCACCAGTCTACCGGGCAGGCGGGGAGGGGCGGAGTGGAATTTGACGATGGCGCGGAGTGAATCAACTTATATTTTTAATTCTGTAAACTTTGTCTTAGGCAAGTAGGACAACTATTTGTTAAATTTCAGTTGCTTAAAAAAAACAAAACCGAAATAATTTTTTAAGCAGATTTGGCTTAGAACCTTCCCTGATTTAACCAAGTTTCTTTCTTCACTAATAATTCTTCAATATAACTTTCGTTTCAAGCACGTTATCTTCAATAATAATCGAGTTGTGGCTCACTGAATAAAATGTGTTGGCTCACAGAATAAAGATTCCTGAAGAGTTCGGGTTGGCAAGACTTTTGTGGTCGGTTATTGCAATTTTATTTTTTTAAAGCTTTTTTTTCTCAACTTCTCCCTCGGTTTCCAAAGTTTAAAAAAAATGTTTTGTCCTTTTTTTTCAACTTTTTTCGCCGCAAACCGCGTTTCTCTAACTTTTTTTTGTTTATTATTTTTTTCTTTATTTCATTTTATAAAACTTTTATTAAATTTCCGATCAATTTTTCCTTTTCTTATTAATTTTTTTTTCTTATTTTATAATACTTTTATTAACTTTCCGAACAATTTTTTTTAATTTTTTTTATATTCCGTTTTATAATACTTTTATTTTTTTGTTTTAAAATTTTTCCCATTTTTTCAAAAATGTTTTTCTTCCCATTTTTGCCATCCCCGACCTCGTAGCTGAACTCCTTCGCCTTTTTTGCCGAAAACCGCGTTTCTCTACCTTTTTTTTATTATTATTTTTTTCTTATTTCGTTTCTTCTTCGTTCTTTTATCAACTCTCCGGACAATTTTTTACGTTTTTTAAAATTTTTTTCGTTTTTTAAGTTTTTTAAAATATTTTCCATTTTTTTTGAAGGGAAATTTCTTTAGCGAGGGTCAAGTCAGAAAAAAACGCCCCTTTAATTAAGCATGTTCCAGTATAGCTACAGGGTTGAAATTTTCAGGACATGTAGTCGTAGCCGGGGTCAAATGAGGCTAGACGAAAACTGTGTTTCACGGGGTTATCAAGGGGGGAATTATACCCACCACCTCCCCGGATACCCAAAAATTTTCGGAAAAAATGTGATAAAATTAAAAAAAACGTAAAAAATTGTTCGGAAAGTTAATAAAAGTATTATAAAACGCAATAAGAAAAAAATAATAAAAAAAAATTAGAGAAACGCGGTTTTCGGCGAAAAAATGCGAATGAGTTCAGCTACGAGGTCGGGGATGGCAAAAATGAGAAGAAAAAAAATGCTTTATGAAAAAAAAACAAAAATTTTTGAAAAAATAGGAAAAAATTAAAAAATAAAACGTAAAAAAAAATCGGAAAGTTAATAAAAGTATTATAAAACGAAATAAGAAAAAATAATAATAAAAAAAAACAAAAAATTGTTAGGAAAGTTAATAAAAGAATTATAAAACTAAAAAAAGAATAATAATAATAAAAATAAAGTTAGAGAAACGCGGTATTCGGCGAAAAAAAAATGAAAAAAAGGGAAAAAAATGGCGAAACCGGGGCGAAGTTGAGAAAAAAAAGCTTAAAAAAATATAAATAATAAATAATTCCTAATATCACTTTCAGAAGTTTCACTTCCGTTGTGTGCTTATAAAGGTGAGGCACATACTTTTTTATCGTGAGCGCCTTAAGGACATCTTAATTTTAAGAAAAATTATTACCTGTCCGTTATAATCTTAGCTCCATCATTTCTAGGAAATTTTCATAAAAAAATAAATTTTTAATCACTATTAGTGATTATTTCCTAAGATGATTCATAATGTCCATAAAGATGCCCCCCCATTTTGATTTAAAAAAAAAATTGTTGCGCTACTTGTGCTAAGCTGCGTTGTCCACCAATTTATTTTCAAAAATATCGAAAACCCTCGGGGATATCCCACATTTGAATCGAAAAAAGCCTCAATAATGAATGAAACGAAACTAATCCAAAACAAACGCTCTACATCTCATGAATTGTTCTCCGCTCGCTTCGCTCGCTCCGGGAGAAAAAGGAACAGAAATTAACCGGAAATAACCTAAATAAATGTAAACAATTCTATTGAATAAGATAATTCAATTCTTTGGTTAATCTGGGTTCGTCTCAATTAGATTGTGTTGCGTTTGCTCCCGGACCGAGCGAAGTGGGCGGAGGGCGATACATATTTGACGAATAAAATACATACAAGCGAATAGTGTATTTCATTCGTAAATCAGTGTGCAGTTGTATTCATTTATTTGAAAAAAAAGAGACAAGACACCGGTTGTGCAGAAGATGAAACGAAACTGCAGCAAACATCTTAAGAATAAATTTGGCAACAGTTTGTCTTCTGAAAAATTGATATTTCGGCTATTGTGCAACAACTCAGGGCATATGGTTTTTAATGAAATCGGATAATTTATTTATAAAATTGTTATACACTTTTTTGCAAATAAACAAAAAAAGAAAAGTAAGCGACACAGGTCAACACAAACTTAGCATAACTCTAAATAATTTTTTTTGGAAAAAAATATGGCGGGCCTAACCTTGCTTGAAAAACCAGTTGCTATATTGTCATAGAGGATTTACCTGTGAAGCAATTTGAGGTTCCTCGAGATACGTGTCAATGAGGATTTGGGCGCTAACCACCACGTGTGGCAGAGAGTATGGCTTGTGGTGATCCTCTTTGCTCTTGCAGAGTGCGTAGCGCAGATGAGAATGATGACAGAGGACAAAAACTCGCTTCGTTACTAAAGATATGTCTATTACTGCCCAGGTTTAGTATACATGAAGATATGCACTTAGGTTGCTAACTATGTTTAAATATATTTTACCAGAGGAGCGTGGAACGCATGACTATTCGTTGAAGACTTATCAGACGCGACCCGTTCGGTTTCCTGAGACAAATTGAGACTTCCTTAAAATACTTTTAAATTATGTTGATGCTAAGAGAGTTGCTTGGCTTGGGTTACTTTATATATCTGACTTTAATTAACTTATTTTTATTATTCTTTTAACTGGCGTGTTCTAAGAGAAGTTTATTTGTGCATTTCCCGTAAAGTAACAAAATGCAAAAAGATTTTAACCCCCCAGAGTCTTTCCCGTTAAGGTACCAAATAACTCTGGTTGAACACCCAAGAGCCTTTCCCGTGAAGGTACAAAATAGCTCCAGATGAACAGTGGGGTAAACTTGTTGCCACTACGCTCCCTAAAGGATCCACGAACTGAACCAAGTTGTCGTTTACTCGGTCCGCTCGATCTTTTATATTAAAATTTATTGAAAGTTTACTGATTGTTTTAAAAACATGTTTAAATAATAATCACAATAATTATGTTTCAAGATCAAGCATCAAGTTCAAACTTTAGACTGAGTGTTCTTTTTTTAATGAATACGATTTCTAGTTTACAATATCTCCGGAAATTTTCAATGATTTTGACACAACGCAGCACGAGCCCAGCACAAGTCAATACAACAACAAAAAATTGGGAAAAATTACCACTCGAGTTAAATTAGGACTAACGTTTTAACTGTTAAACAACATTTAACCAAAAGAAAACTAACTGAACTGGCTAATGATAAACCCCATTTCAGGACAACTATAAAAGCAATCATTTTGATTTTAGATGGTAGAATTAAATATTTGGTAGATGGATTACAACTGGCAGCGTTTTCGTTAGAAGATAAAAGCATCACAGTATCGAGCAAAAACATCCCAACAAAAAAAGAAAAGTAAGTAATAATATTAAATAATTGAAAATAAATGCTCAATAATGCCAAATTATTAAAATTGTAGATAAATAATAAAATTAAATGCACAAAAAAAAACGTGCGTCACCTTTATAAGCATATAACTGAAATGAAAATTCTGAAAGAGATATTAGGAATTTATTTTTAAATTTTTTTTTCTTATTTATCTCTTTCAGAAGTTTCACTTCGGTTGTGTGCTTATAAAGGTGAGGCGCATAATTTTTTTTTGACTTACTACCCTCGCTAAAGAAGTTTCACTTCAAAAATAAAAAGTAAATTAAATTGCAAAACACTGATAAAATTAATGCAAAATAAGTAAGACAAACAAAATTAAATAGTGAACATTCCCCGAAAGGGAACTGGGGAAAAACGATGAAAAAAAATTGATGTAAAAGTAGAGCTGGTTTGACTCAGATCAAATATTGATTTCATCATGAAGAATATCAAAATTGATGACGATTTAGGGATTTGAGTTTAAATCAATGCAAGCAAAATTTCTGCAATTGAAACTATTATTCACGAATTTTCGTTCAAAAATATATACTGCATGAGTAGCATCAAAATTGAAATAAATAGCTACTTAAAAGACGTTTTAATGAAATAATATAGACTTGACAGGAAAATGTTGACGAATATTATTTCTTGTATTTTCTTCTCTATTTAATTTTTACATTAATTTTTCCTGAGATAAGCTCTGTAGTCGGCTGGTAATAAATAAATAAATATATTATCTTGTATTCTCATTAACTAAATTTATAAAATAAATAAAAGTAAAACACACATCCCAAAAATGCGATAATTTTCTACTTCGTCTGCTAGTTCATTTGTAATTATTGTTTTTAGGGACGATAAGATTACGATCATCAGACGAGCGTTTATTGATAGAATATACATTAGCGGCTATTGGTCCCTTAATCTAATGTTTTGCGAAAGTTTGAATCTATTAAACGTTATAATGCAAATATACATCACGAATAAGTTCCTAAGTGGCCAGTTTCTTAATTTGGGAGCCGACGTATGGAGAGAAGGTTTAGAGTCCAGTGTCGATCCATTGGATGAAGTGTTTCCTAAGGTAATGAGCAAAAAATACTCTTAAGAAAATCAAAATGAGTTAGAAGAATTTAGAAAATCACGTTAAAAATATTCTCAATGTTGAATGTCTATCATAAAGTTGACCTCGCAATTTTTGATATTTCAAAAAAAAAAACTAATAAAAATGTTGGGCTTGGGCTTACTTGTGATAGGTTTGTGCTGCGATGACCCGCGATATATTTTCAGAAATGTCGAAAATTTTCAGAGATATAAACTCGTCACGACATATTTTGTTTTCAACAAATTTTTGTTGTACAGGCTTATGCCACTATTCTATTTTTGTTCATTCGCAAACAAATTTTTATGACAATTAAAAAAAAAGAACACTACCATTGGCCAGCGTTTTACATTCCTAGACAGATTATAGGAGGCTATCTATGCGGTGGGGATTTTAACACTATAGATTACCATACACGATGCAAAGGAAAGACTGTTGTATCTGCTAAAACAGCTGCGACCGACGAAAGGTTAATAACTTAATCGCCCCGGCTGCGGCTGGGGTAATAAGTAGGTGTATTATCAGACGACAAGAAATAGTGTCATTTCTGTAGTGCTCGATTGTTTTTTTTTCGCCACGCCTCGCCGTCATGGCCAACTAATAACAAAACTTAAAAGCCCTATAACATTTTTACAATAGAAAAATGTTAAATTGCCGATTGTTCAAAATCTACAACTTTTTTGAATAGACAACTTTATTTAATGCCAAATAAGATAAAATTATAAAAATAGGGGGTTTCCGTTTCAAAAAAATGACAGCGATTTTTTCATTCAAATTTTTAATGTTAGTTTTTGATCACCCTCTATTTATTTATTATAAAAATGCCAACACAGACTACTAAAGTAGATCCCCTTCTACAAGGAAACCAACTCCAATTAAATAATAAAGGATTTCAATAGGAGAAATTGATAGTTATATTTAGACCTGCAAACGTAATTTTTGACATATTATTCAAAATATTTCAAAAACGGTTAGCCTTAGGCCCAGATAATCCCACACCAGATGCGAAAGCGTTCGCCTAGGGCATGAAACAAGAATTAGTTTAAAGCTCCGCCTCCTTGGGATAGCCAGCCATCCGACGCAATAGTCAGGGCCCGCTTTAGGGTGATTCTAAACGCGAGTCTTGTGGTTTAGTCCGAGAGCGTTCCGAAAAATAATTAATCTTTATTTTATTCTTGTTAAAACTGCCTGGTTATAAGTGCCTTTATTTGAATTGTTCTACTAGAAGCGGTGGCAAAAAAATATTATTTAAATTACCCCGCGATCCTGAAAGGTATGTATAAATGTTGTTTAATGCACACTCTCGCACACTTATTTCTAAAATTTCAGAACATGTAGCCGCAGTAAAATGAGGATCCTGGACGAAAACGACCACGTACCCATCCGCGTTCGGACAGAAGAGGGGGAAGAAGAGAAAACTAAAATAATTAATTTCGGGAGAACGGGAAGAGCTACGGGGTCGAACTTTTTAAGGTAGGTGCGCCTCAGGGGGTCCTACCTTTAAACATGTGGGGGGGCGGGGGGGGGGAGGAGGAATTTTGGGGAAAACCGTTTTTTACCGATATCTTTGCAACGGAGCCTTAGATCGAAATATCTTAAGTTATAGACATAAGAATAAATAATGTTCTACTGAAATAGATGATAACGTGCAAATCGTAAATATAACTTTTAAAAATCTTCTTATTTGATACCATATTTTATCATATAAAGATACAACTGATGTTAAATTATATTAGGAGAGGTTAGACATATGATTATTGGTTTAATAGAAAGTAGTCTTTCGAATCAGTCACGTGTTAAAGTTAATACGGAATTATTCGGTTCTGATGTATTACAGACTTATGAAAAACGTGGAATTAAATCATTTCATTCTCGTCATATGACTGTTTATTTAAGTACAAACCTCGAGATGATATTTAAAGAGTTTTAACAGGTTTTGTATAAGAAATTGTGTGAGTTTAAAGAAAGAGATAGTGGATGGGCATTACTTAAGCTTTTATTTTTAGAACTTAATATAAACGCGGGGGGAGGGGGGGTGTATTATACCGCCTCATCTCCGTGAATACCCAGAAATCTTCGAAAAAATGGGAAAAAAATAAAAAAAAAGTTCGGAAAATTAATAAAAGTATTATAAAATGAAAAAAATTAAAGAAAAAAACAAACGCGGTTTTCCGCGAAAAAAAAACGAAGGAGTTCAGCTACTAGGTCGGGGATGGCAAGTTAGAAAAAAATAAAAAAAGTTAGAGAAACGCCGTTTTCGGCGAAAAAAAAGCAAAAAATAAAAAAAAAGTGTCGACACCGGGAAAAAGTTGAGAAAAAAGCTTAAAAAATCTCAATTTCAAATACCTCTTTCAGAAGTTTCACTTCAGTTGTGTGCTTATAAAGGTGAGGCACATAATTATTTTTAACGATTTTGACATTTTTTTAAAAATATAGATATTCAAAAATTGTACTTTGTATCAAAATTGTAGATTAAAAAAATAAAAATTAATACCCACTATGATTCTGTTTAGTAGTAACATCGTATTAAAAATTTCTGGGACAAATAAATAGTTTCCGAGATATGGCCGGTGGCCACCTTTACCAAAACATACTGTATAATATTAAAATATAGCTATATAAGTAATTAAAATAATCTTTTCATCCTAAATGTGTTTTTATGTGCCTTCTGTTTTCGTACAAAACAAAATCATATATGAACCCTAGTCTGAACCTTCAAAATTTTTTCTTTAGCTACTTTTGTATAACAAGGGGTGCAAAAAACCTTGCTAGCACCCGGACGATCTTAGGTCTAGGCGCGGCCCCTAAAATAGGTTGACAAAATTGCTTACGAAATTGTCAAAAAATACATTTTAACACTGACACAGAAATGTCCTTGTCCTTGACCTTGCGGCCAATTTAAACGCTCCCGTTCTTTACTCTCTCAAGTAAATCGAAACGTCTTTAAACAAATTCAAACCGTATATAGAAATGCCTCAAAAAAGATATTATTTACATCGATAACTTTCCTTAACAAAAAATATCCTTAAAGCGGCATACATTAAGGCGTATTAGGGGAATTTCTGCGAAAAAGTCAGTGCAGCCGTAATATCACTATATTTCCATGACCGCCTGTTAAGAAAAAAGAAAGCGAATGGCTATTGCAAATTTTTCCTGAATCAGTCCACCAACAAAACACGTTTTTATTTAATTGGTGCAGACCAACTATTTTAATTTTGAAGAGCAATTCTATAGTCATACCCAGATTATTTGGTGCAGGCCGCGTATAACCGACACAATCCGCCACATCAAGGTTAAAGTTGGCTGGCGAGGAATTTGCCGACCTTTCGCATCTGGTGTGGGTTTATCTGGGCCTTAGGTATATATATATATATTATATATAAAATATATCTAGAATTTTCTGAGGAATTCAAAAATGCCTCAATATACAGGGTATTCTGTTTAAAATAAGGAAGTTGATACTTGTCCATGAAAATACGACCATTCTGTATTGTATAAAAATATAATATTTTAAAAATTTAAGTAAATCCAAACAACTTTTATATTAAACTTTTTTGATACACCTCGTAGATTCTGAGATAAGGTGCCATCCCATAATAAACGGGCCACCCTGTACTAAATACTCGCCCTTTAACTCGGCTTTTGGCCAAACGAAACTAATCCAAATAAGCGCGCCACATTTCATGCATTGCTCCCCACTCGCTCCGGGAGCAAAATGAACAGAAACTAACCCATGCAGACTTATCTAAATTAATGTATAAAATCTGTTGAATAAAATAATTCACTTCTACAGTTAATTTGGGTTAGTTTGGGCTGGTTTTGCTCCTGGTGGGCAATGCATACAAGCGAATAGTGTACTCCATTATTAAATCACTGTGCATTTGTATTCCTGAATAAAAGAAAGACACTCGTGCACTATTTTTTACCAATGAATGTTGCTACCTTATTATAAAATGAAACGAAACTGCAGCAAACATCGTAAGAATAAATTTGGCAACAGTGTGTGGTCCGAAAATTTGACGTTTTCGCTATTGTGATCAATGACAGTAACAAGTCAGGGTAGAAAAGCACAAATGGCGCCCAATGTTTTGCCAGAGTTGTTAATCAAATTTAATTTAATTGTATATTTTTGCAAATAATAGTTGCACAAGTCACCACAATAAAAAAATAATAAAAAACTAATATGGCGGGGTTAACTTTTTTTTTGATAAAACGAGTTGCTATTATCTCAGAAATTTTTTAACATTTTTGAAAATAATTATTGAAAAATCCAAAATGGGGCTAACTTTATGAGCATCAAAGATAAATGAATTATATATATTATGATTAGTTGAAGTGAATTATTTGAAAATAGTTAATGTTTTTGTTTAAACATAGAGAAACTCAATTAATTGCTGGCTTGTTGCTATATAGAACACATCTTGTTCTTGGACTCATTTAAGGGTGAAGATCTATTGAATTAAGTCACTTCTGAAAACGTTCGATTTGGTATAATTATTAGGACACAATGGTGCACATGGTGCAATGGACACAGGAGCGGTAAAAAAATAAATCGAATATAACCTTAGGAAAAACGTTTTTAAACTTTCAAAAAATTTTATATACAGGGTGTCAAAGAAGACGGCGATTTTTGCTCCAATTTCAATAGCATGTAACTTTCACAATATCTTTTTCAAATCTTGTCACTGTACGTCAATTGAATCACTGGTTCATAGCAAAGAAAGTAGTTTGTGAAATTTTTGATATCTGCCATATTTTAAGAGATATTGATTTTTTTTTTGTAAAACCTTGATTTTTTCAACCTTTTGGTAGCTAGACCCCACTGTGCCCACTATAAGTGATTATCATTATACCTTACAAAAAGTTTGTTTATGTTCAGTAAAAAAAAAAATGTACCTAAATGTTGTGATGTGCAGTGGCGTACTTATAATCACTTATACTATGGTTTATGAGTATCACACAATTTTTCCCGTTTGCTGTGTATTGGAAAGTGCTCGCCTCTAGATTAAGCAAGTTTTTTCCTTATTTTTCATTTTTTAATATTGCACTGTATCTACATGTAAGTATATTTTATAGTGTGTCCCACATTTTAAAAAAAAAATTATAATTTTTTAATTTAATTTTTTGAAGTTTGTTTTTACTTCTAATACAACACTATTTCTAAAATTAAACTTGTCTTGGAAACCCTTAAAATCACTAGTTTGATGTGTTTGATTTTGCGAGCGAGTACTTTCCAATACAAAACAATCGTAAAAAATTGTGTGATACTCATAAACCATAGACATATAAGTGATTATAAGTACGCCACTGCACATCACAACATTTAAGTATAATTTTTTTACTGAACATAAACAAGCTTCTCGTAAGGTATAATAATCACTTACAAAATTTGCAGGATACAAGGGTGTGGTCTAACTACCAAAAAGTTGAAAAAAAGCAAGGTTTTACAAGAAAATCGGTATCTCTTAAAATATAGCACAAATTTGACAGACTACTTTCTTTGCTATGAACCAGTGCTTCAATTGATGTACAGTGACAAAATTTAAAAAAAATATTATGAAAGTTACATGATATTGAAATTGGAGAAAAAATCATCGTCTTCTTTGACAACCTCTATATATAAATTTTTGACAGCTTAAAAAAATCCAACCCTGCAAATGTTTTCTTAAGGGACAAATCCATTAGCCATTAAAAACTAGATATCGATATCATGTCTGGTTAAGAACATATTTAGTTTTAAATTTAGGCGAAATTTTCCTCGCTCGAAAGCAAATGGCCAGCAGTTTAGACATACAGTCCGAATTCCAACTATAAATTCTGACCTCAAAGTGATACGTCTGGAATTAAACAACAAAAGAATCGTCCTTCTACGCTTTAAATCGCAGAATATCAATCTCTACGTCTAATACCATATTTTTATCATGTTTGACCTTCTTTACTGTTATTCCAATATGTTTCTGACGTAAGGAATTAATGAGATATCACACATGTAAGTAATCTAGTTTAATGTCCCCGAACCATTCTTTCAAAAATAAATACTTAAGTGACTTTTAAACGATTGTTGAAGACAAGATGCCTTAAACGGTTAAATAACGACAGAAATAATGATAAATTTTTATCTAACTGTGGAAATGCAGTTTAAATAAGGTTAGGGTTATGACTTGGCTTTGGGAATTCAGGGGCCATGCCGTCTCGAAATACGAGACAACTACAAATATTTAGTTTAGATTGTGAAGGGACCGGACTTTGAAGTATTCTTCGAGGAGAGAAGAGCGTACAAGTACGTCAACGAGACCATTTTTGATTGGTGGATTCTGTGAACATTTTATAATATTCTATGGTCAATACAAGGCAACAAACGGCAGAAATGAAGCAAATAAATAAAATGTTGGCCGATTTCTTGGAAAATCTAAATGCTGAGAGGCGAGCAGAACAGGACAGTTTTCAGATAATTTTTCAAGATCAAGAAGTTAAAAAGCAAGCGGATCGGAAAGAGGATGAACGTAGAAGGCAAGCGGAACGGGAAGAGGATGAACGTAAAAGGCAAGCAGAACAGCACCGGGTTCAGAAAATTTTACAAGACCAAGAAGATAAAAGGCAAGCAGAACAGGACCAGCTTCAAAAAATTTTACAAGACCAAAAAGAGAAAAGGCAAGCAGAGCAGGATCAACTTCAGAAATGGATGCTTGATGTAATTGTAGGCAAGCAAGGAAAATTGCAGAAAATATTGAACGGGCAAAATAAGAAATTTAAAAAGGAAGTAAACAATATACAAAAAGAAGTTGGAACTGTACAAAAAGAAGTGGGAAATGTACAAAAAGAAGTTGGAAATGTACAAAAAGAAGTTGGAAATGTACAAAAAAAAAGTAGGACCGTACAGAAAGAAATGAAGAAACTACAAGCAGAAGTTACCGAGAGGGTATTCGTCATAGGACAATAGTTATTTGTTTTACTAGGCAGCAAAGTAGTAGATTGACTGCCGCGGCTGATAGTTCATAGCCGAGCGTAGCGAGGCTAGGAATTCAGCTAAGGCAGTCAATCTACTTTGCTGCCGAGTTGAACATATAATTTTTTCTCCGATTGTTTATAATGATATATGTATATTGTATATTTGCAAATTATTCTAATTCCCACAATCTTTTTATTTTTCCTGTAGTTATAAATTAAGACAAAATTTGATAGAAATCGCAATTGTTGGAACGGTTGGTTGCTATGGAAATGTATATGTCCATAATAATTATAGTTTGACAACTTATGTCAAACGTTTTATTCCCATGGAGACTAATCACTTTGCTGCCTAGGCAGCAAAGTACTTACTTTGCTGCCTGGACAGGAAAAGTAATACTTTGCTGATTGATATGTGCCTGCAAAATTAATATTTGCTGTCAATCGGAGAAAAAATATCAAACCTCCAACGTATGACGGTCAAACATTGTGGACAATGTACAGAAGACAATTTGAAGCCGCTGCTGTTGCCAACGGTTGCAATAACGAAGAAATTGCTACCATCATTAGTGGTAGCGCTTCGTGGATCTGGCCTGGAACTACTACAAACTATTCCCATCAGCCAACAGGGGAAATATGACATAGTTGTAGCTGTCCTTGAGAGACGATTTGGAAACCATCACAGAAGACAACTGTATCAGGCACAAGTAAAGTCCCAACATCAGAAGCCTGGTGAAAACCTGCAAGAGTTTGAGGCAGACGTTAGACGTCTCATTCAATTAGCCTACCCAGGAGCAACAGAAGAATTTGAAGGGGAATTTACTGCCCAATATTTCGTGGATGGTATCAGAGATCCAGAAACTCAGAAAATGCTACGTCTAACCGTGAAGTTTTGGGTAGAGCCCTAGAAATCGAGGCGGCCTGTAATATAGCTAAGCCAACAATCAGGGACGTATCCGCCCAGGAAGAAAAGCTGGCGAACAGTTGTGAACTAACTGAGATGGACGGTATTTTGAAGAAATTAACTTAAGTTCTTCAGGCCACGGGGAGATTCCTGGAGCCACTAGAACTAAGGCCATATAACCGAAATGCTATAAATCAGTGCTATGCTATAGATGTGGCAAGACTGGACATTTCAAAAGGAACTGTCGAGTACAGATATTCCGAGAGCCACTAGAAGTTACACCATGTAACCGAAATGCTATAAATCAGTGCTAGATATGGCAGGACTGGACATGTCAAAAGGGACTGTCGAGCAGAAAGATTCCGGGAGCCACTAGAAGATAGGCAACGTAACCGAAATGTTTCAAATCAGTGCTATATATGTGGCAGGACTGGGCATTTCAAGAGAGACTGTCGAGTACAACTACGATCTACATCTCCATCCAGAGACGCTAGCAGTTCAAAGTCAAGTCAGGAAGGCTTAAAACAATATAACTTTAAGGCAAAGCACAGGGAAGGATGATGGCGTAATAATACAGATACTTTATCCAGAAGGTCATGCCAGGATAATTATAAACATTGCCAAAGAATAGACCAACGAGTAGGAATCACTCCCATTAGGCGATTCAAGTTTAAGGTTGATCAGCAGTGGACCACAGAGCAACTTAGAAAAGATCAGCTTGAGGATAGTGAAATAGCACTACTGCTAAAAGCTAAGGAAAAACGTCAACCAAGACCAAGCTGGAGAGATATTTCAACTAAGGGATTTACTTTTAAATCTCTATGGGCCCAGTGGGACTTCCTGGTAGTTGAAAATGGACTTCTTAAACGAGCCTGGGAAAGCACCGATGGAAAAGTAGTGAAGACGCATTTAGTGGTACCAAGGAAGAGGGTATCGGAAGTCCTGGAAGAAGTACATAAAGGAAAGTTTGGTGCTGATCTCGGAGTTAATACAATTGACCAGATCCGCGACAGATTTTACTGGGCCAACTACTGCCAGGATGTGAAATCATGGTGCCGGCAGTGTTCAACCTCTGTGCCTCAAGTCAAGGACCCCAGACAAGATCTAGTGGAAAGATGAAACAGAATGATGTAAAACTGCCGTTTGAACGTCTCACCAGTGACCGAATGAAGACTCGATATGATCTCCCAGCTACCTCTATGGGATTTCAGATGAACGATAAAGTCTGGTTATATAATCCGCAAAGGAAGAAAGGAAGATCTCTCAAGCTAACGCCAGTATGGGAAGGGTCCTATACAGCCATCAAAAGAATTAGGTAATGACGGAGTGTATAGAATTCAACGTAGCCCCAGAAGCAAACTGAAAGTTGTTCACCTCGACAGGCTCAAAGCATATCACGGACATCAAGTAGCTGATCGGGACGATCAGGTTTAAGAGGGAGGCAATGTCACGGCTAGCAACCATCCGAATGTTTTTGTACTACCCTATAGAACTAGCTTTGTCCCGTCTATCTATGAGTTATCGCCGGCCGCGAAGAATCAAGAACTATGGAATTCTCTCGATGTCCTGGTCGAAAATCACATTTCCGGCCTATTCGTGATAGGCTTTAGATTGTAAATAAATAGCAGGCAGAAAACGTGTTGAGTTAGTTAATCATTGAGTGTCGAACTGTAATGATCTAATAGTAGTTTAGTGTATTTAATTGTATAGAGTGATAAAAAATAAAGAGAGTGTAAGTTGAAAATAGTAAAAGTTGTAATTTCATCAGAACCCACGGGAAAAACGTAACGATATTGTTAATTATTTTTTATGTGTTGCGATTATTGTCTGATTTGTAGAATTAATGTCCAAATAAAATACAGAAAGTTATAAACCGAAGTATTTGTTTATTTTAGAAAATGTGTAATATGAAATTAAAGTAAAATGTGAAATATAAAACAGAGCATCTGGTCTGTGTTTACCCGTACCGAGAGAACTGTTTATTAAAACTTAAGAAAGCTCACAGTATTCTACCTAATGCCAAAAACACTTGACTTGTCTTAAACATAAAAAGGAACCCTAAATATATCAAGAAAAGTAAACCCATGGCTGGTGCAATATCGAACAGAATGATAAAAAAAACATCTGGTTTTCGTCTTGGAAGTTATTTGGTCCTTCAGGTCAAATTAAAGCTAACTTATTTAAATATATATTGAATATTACAAATAAAGAATACATTTTATTTGTGCAATATTCAACAATGTGTCTAGTATATTTTATATTTTTTGTAAATCCTAGACCTAGAAATCGATATTTTTACATTTTTTCTGAAAAGTTAATTTTTCCAATATTTTCGACGAAGCTTTTCTGCTAGAAATTAAATAGTCGAGCGTAGATAGCTTTCAGCGTTAATGTGTGATGACTCAGCCTTATTCACTACCCAGGCAAATGTTGCTGAAACATCAACTCTTTGCATAATTATACTTCTACTACCCGTTGCAGGGGCGGTGCCGGTAGCAAAGCTTGACATCAGGGGGTCTTGGAGCAAGATATTTTCGGAACCCCCTGAGTAAAAATGCACATAAAATAATACATATATGCATATTTATTATATGTTTTAAGTAAACAATAAAAGAATAATGATATTCCTAAAAACTTAAAATAAAATTCGCAAGTTTAGAAATTAAAAATAAATAGTAAAATAAAATAGACTTTAAACCATAAAAAGGAACATTTGGTCCTTCAGGTCAAATTAAAGCTAACTTATTTAAATATATATTGAATATTACAAATAAAGAATACATTTTATTTGTGCAATATTCAACAATGTGTCTAGTATATTTTATATTTTTTGTAAATCCGTTATCAATCTTATATATTTAACCTTAACATAGTATTGTATACCATTTGGAACTCGGCCAGTGGCGTAACTATAACAGAGCAAGGCGGGGCAGAGCTCGGAGGCCCCGCGATGTCGAAGGCCCAGTCAGTAATCCCAGTAATTAAAAAATATGGACCTATATATTATTTAAAAAAACTATGAAATTATTTATTTTACTGAATCATAGGCAGAAATCATTACTATCGCTATGCCCATATTCTCACATCGTGGTCCATTTTCCCATCTCCAAACCATTTTGAATGAGATTTCAAGCAAATAAATCTACTTACTTACCACAAAAACTATGCGCGTCGATATGCTAAAATTAAAATCTACCTTAAAATCCACCAGACACTACCTCTAATCACTAAATAAAAATAATAACATTTAAGCTGTCTATTCAGTCTCGTAAAATGACCAAAATACTGAAAACGATGTACATTTTTTGCGCTTTTTCTCATGATTTAATTTAACCTCGATTTTCTCGTATTTCCTGACCTCGTGTGAAAAATTGTTATAGAACCTTTTTCTAGCTTACGAATTTGAGATTGATTTCTTGAAAATAGCTAGGGATTGGCTAGGACTTAAGGATGAAGCAAATTTTTTCAAACTGAAAATCCAAAAATTCAGCAATTCGTCATTTTTAATCGGATCGATGCAAGTTTTTGGTATGTTCTGCTCATATCCGCACACTTTAATGTACAAATCTTTAATAATTGCTTCAGATTATTCGATTTTCCAATAATAAAATATAAGGTACGTGATTCGAAATGACGAAAAGTTTAAATTTAACCAACTCACTCTGTATAAAATGCATTATCATATCTAAAGTGTCTTTTAATACAGTTTTTAGCTTAGATTCTCGTCAAGTAATCGGTTTTTCTACAAAAATAGGATTTTGAGAACAAAAAATAAAAAAATCTTGTTTTTTTGACCTAGAAATCGATATTTTTACATTTTTTCTGAAAAGTTAATTTTTCCAATATTTTCGACGAAGCTTTTCTGCTAGAAATTAAATAGTCGAGCGTAGATAGCTTTCAGCGTTAATGTGTGATGACTCAGCCTTATTCACTACCCAGGCAAATGTTGCTGAAACATCAACTCTTTGCATAATTATACTTCTACTACCCGTTGCAGGGGCGGTGCCGGTAGCAAAGCTTGACATCAGGGGGTCTTGGAGCAAGATATTTTCGGAACCCCCTGAGTAGAAATGCACATAAAATAATACATATATGCATATTTATTATATGTTTTAAGTAAACAATAAAAGAATAATGATATTCCTAAAAACTTAAAATAAAATTCGCAAGTTTAGAAATTAAAAATAAATAGTAAAATAAAATAGACTTTAAACCATAAAAAGGAACATTTGCAAGTGAGACAGAAACATTGGCAACATCAGTAAAAACAATACTGGTATGGTTAAAGCTTATAGAACACTAAGTTAAAATTGGTTAAAATATGATACTAAAAAAGAACTCCTAATGCCTTGCAAAAAACTAAAGAAACAAAATATTAAAACTTTCCTAGCAAAGAAAAGCGCTTTGGCGTTGATAATTTTTTTTTAATAGATCTGCGATATCCATTTTTGTCGATCTTAAGTATTTTTTAATTAATTTTAATTCAATAAATGGCTATGTAAACATATCACGTTTTAGCGAATTATTGAACTTTTCAATTATAATCTTAAAATATTGCTTAATTTCGATGCGCCTTCAAGCAACTTTTTATTTAAATTAATTAAAAATAAAATAGACTTTAAGCCATAAAAAGGAACATTTGCAAATGTGACAGAAATAAAAAAATTGTTATTAATATTTCAAGGAAATTCAGTAAAAATAGCAAATACTTATATGGTTAAAGCTCATAGAACACTAAATTAAAGTTGATTAAAATATGATACTAAAAAAGAACTCCTAATTCATGACAAAAACTAAAAAAAAACAAAATATTAAAACTTTCCTATCGCAAAGAAAGCTTTTTTTCGCGCTTTGGCGTTCGCATTTTTTTTAGAAAAATCTGCGATATCCATTTCTGTCGATCTTAAGTAGTTTTTAATAAATTTGAATTCAATAAATGGCTATGTAAACATATCACTTGTTGGCGAATTGAACTTTTCAATTATAATCTTAAAATATTGCTTAATTTCGATGCCTCGCGCCTTCAAGCAACATTTTTTTTAAATTTTATTTACTTTTTCATACCGCTATCGCTGTCGTGCAATCTTAAGATACACACCGTTTTTTTTTTAATTATTTTGGGCAGGCCTTGGAGTAGTTTTGGTTAGATTCTGTTGGTTGCGCTCCCTGAGCAGTTACAATATTTGCGGACGCAAAAAAATACTTTACCTAGCCCTAACAACCACACGTGATCAGTGTGGATTAACAACAATAACCTGCAGTTATTAACCAAATACCATTTTTGTTTTGAAAACTACTTGAAATTCACCAGAAGCACAGGAAAAAGCTATGAGTTTTGACTAAAAACGGTCTGTAATTTATAGACATTTGAAAATATGATTTTTTAAAATTATTACGAATTTAATAAAATACTTATTACAAATATCTATGGGACCTCGATAATTAGCACTGTCCTATAATAGCTACTCCACTGGGCGGCGCCAGAGAATTTAACTTTAAAAATTTTAAGTACAACCATATATTGAGTAGAATCTCAGTTGAGGGTCCAAAAACAAGACAAATTTTACGGCAAGCCTGAGGTCTATAGAGATCGTCAAAAATATATCCTGAACATATTGAGTTGACACAAACAACGCATATTATTATTGCCGTTATTTAAAAATTAAATAAAAATTATGGATAATGGGAACTGGTCGTTAATCTAAGCGGCAGTAGTCTAAGTGCTTCGATTGAGTTCTCGTGAAACCGGAACTCAGCATTTCCTCTCTGCTGAATTGGAGCTTGGCTAAGTATTCATCTAAACAAGACAGGTTGGGAAGGTTCAAAATGCATTTTCCGCAATTTCACAGTAGCTGAATAACACAAAAAAGGTGAGAGGTTGGGTTAAGTTGGGGTTAAATTGAAGATATCGTGTGGACATTTTATGTATACCCATAGGTGGAGAAGGGTATGCGGTTATCATTGATTTTGGAGTCAAGGTATTCAATGTTATTTTTTCTACGAGCGTGCGCAAAGTGGCTACTTTGCGCACGCTACTCAGTGCGCGAAGTAGTACTTTCCCGCACGCTATGCGGGAAAGTGTGCGGGAAAGTAAAATTCTCTAAAATCACCAGAGACATGAACATGTTCATATAACTTTAGAAACTTTACACTTTTGGACTTTTTATGAAATATAAGAAACCGTTTTAAGTCATAATTATTCTCTTTTCCCTAAAAATTTCCGTAATTCGCGATATTGTAACTTAACCAAAAACCATATATTTTGAAATCCTCGGTATAGTAGTAAAAAATTATGTCAAGCAACAATACTTATAATTGTCAGATTGACAGATTTTAAACAAATCTAGGCTAGGTGTAAAACGAAGTATCCCAAAAAACAGGCTCTTTTCTCTCAAAGCTTCCGTAATTCGCGTTATTACAACTTAAACCAAAAACCATATCTTTTTAAGTCATGTCAGGTCAACAATAATATTCATGTAAAGCAACAGTAGGTATAATTGACAGATACTTTTTCTTTTATTTAAATATGGGTCATTATTATTCTGTGCTTGTTTGGACTGCGCTCGTAGAAAAAATATTGTTCCTAACACTTGCGCAAAGTGACTTTTCCGCACTCGACTGATTGACCGAACTCCGCTTCGCGTCGTTCAGTCAACGTCAGTCGCGTGCGGAAAAGTATCACTTTGCGCACTTGTTAGGAAAATAACTATTAATTAACTTCTTTTGTATTAACCTATGCGAGAAATGGAAAAAAATGGGATACGGATGCATTGATTTCAGTGTTTTTTGAGACTTGACGGTGAAGTAGAATACGTAATCTTTGAACCTTCTTAAATACCATCATATTTTGGAATATCATTAGAAATTGAAGAATATTTAAGGATTAATATTATTACGGGGAATTAATACGATTCGACTTCAAAATCTAAGTTAAGTAGGTGCTCGAAAAATAATCATTGTGCTCATATATTATAGACACATATAGTGATTTATGTATAAAAGAGATTGATAATTTAATCCGTATTACTTTATCATCAATTGTTTCTGATAATTTAGACATATTTTAGGATCATTGATAATCTTAAATGAAATTTGAATCCTGTTATCTCGCATGGTTAAAAGGAAACGCAACGTTTGACTTTTTCTGTTAATTATTGCAATAAACAATCGTAATTCATCGAGATCTCGGGTTTTTCGATCCATTGTTTAAAACAGAGAAATAAAGAAGATTTGGTATTTTAAAATCACATCATTTTAGTTGGAAATAAAAATGATCTCCCCCTTATCTAAATATATGGTTGTTATGATCGATGTTAGATTTATGCGCATATCATACAGAGTAAAACGTACTTTTGAATAGATATATGATACTATTTATTATTTCCTATATAATTATACACAGGGCGATATGGAAAATGTGTCACATATTTTTAAAGGTAACTTTCCTCGGCAAAATAAGAATAAGTTCATGAGCATTTTGAAACACTGATTTTTTTTTAAAAAAGACACATTTTGAGAGATATATGGCGGATAAAATATGAAAAAATTAATTATACATTTTTCAAAAACAGTGTACTTTTATCTCAGTCATCCTGCAAATTAACTTACCATGATCAATTCAGGAATGTTTGACAGCCTACAACCTGAATTATATCACATGGAGCAAGTGCAAAGACCATAAAAACGCAGTAAACCATAAGCGTTACCAAAATTGCCTAACTTTCTTTGCACCTGCTCTGTATAGTATAATTGAGGTTGTGTGCTGCTGCCAAACATTTCTGAATAGGCTCTTTATACAATTTTTCTTATTTAAGTTAGAAGCGCTAATTTAACTTTCCAATAGATCTAATTAAATAATATAATTAACACATTAATAATTTGAAAAGCTATAATAATTATATCAATAATTATTTGTAATTTTTTTATGAACGATATTAAAAATCAGTTTGATAAAATAATTATTATCATAATCTTAATGCGTACAGGGTGGCCCGTTTACTATGGGATGACAGAATCTACGGGGGTGTACCAAAAAAAGTTTAATACAAAAGTTGTTTGGATTTACTTAGATTTTTAAAATATTATATTTTTATACATACAGGGTGTTCGTATTTTCGTGGACAAGTATCAACGTCCTTATTTTAAGTAGAATACCCTGTATATTAAGGCATTTTTGAATTCCTCAGAAAATTGTAGATAAATTTTATATATAATATCCTATACCTAAGTCTAACCGTTTTTGACATATTTTGAAAATTATGTCACAAATGACGTTTGCAGGTCTAAATATAACTATCAATTTCTCCTATTGAAATCCTTTATTATTTAATTGGAGTTGATTTTTCTTGTAGAAGGAGATCTACTTTAGTGGTCTGTCTTGATATTTTTATGATAAATAAATACAGTTTTAAGCATCTCCTGATGAAGCTAACATGGTTAGCGAAACGCGCGTCGAGTGCAATAATTCTGTTTCGGTATTAGTAGAAAATGGAATAATCAGGAGATACCAAATAATCGCATCGATCCAATTAAAAATGCCGATTTGGAGTTTAAAAAATCTACTTTAAGCGCACGTACCACCAACTATTTTCAAGAAATCCATCTATAACAATTTTCCCTACGAGATCGGGAAACACCAGAAAATTGAGGTTACATTAAAACATGCCATCGCAAAACATTTGCAAAGCTTTCAATGTTTTGATAATTTTACGAGTTTGAATAGATAGCTTTGCATTTGATGCATTATGGGATTTATTTATTATTTATCGGACGTGTCTTTTGTCGTTATTTACGAAAATAAATATGGACTATGTTATGGTTTTGAAAAGCCCTCGGTGAGGGGAAGAAGATGAAAAAATAATATATAGGGTGTACCATTAAAAAAAATAAAGTAGGGTTCAATAACTTTTTGACCTGATCTTGTATACTTATTCTGAAGGTGGCACTGGATTCTACGTAAAAAGCTATATAAGAAGCACTTTTTACCTTTTCGATAAGTTATGAGGCAGCTGAGATACGGAGGGTGCTTGAAAATGCAATATTTTCAAAAACACCCTGTACCTCAAGAACGAAAGCGACCATGAAAATTCTGTTTGTGCTACCTTTCGTTTCACAAAAAAGTAGCACGGTGTCCCGAAAACCGCATCCTTCTATCTTTAGTCCATATGGGTGAAACCCCATAAAACCTGCGAACATGGGACACCATGTACATAATAAATTGAAGTGTATATGACAAACTAACATAAAACGTGAAACAAATAATTTGCAATACACACAAATATAAAATTTAAAAATGTGAAATAACATGCACATAACTAAAGTAACTAAAGTCGAAGGTCCAATTGGTTCATCCAGCCAATTGCTTCTGGAGATGCATCATAGAGGTCACTTATTGGACCAGGGTAAGCTCGAAGTGGGCAGTCCCCTATTATATGCGACATTAATTGTGAGGGAGCTCCACAGTCACACTCCGATGTTTCTCGAAATTCCCATTTAAACATCATTTAGCCACAACGTCCATGACCGGTTCTGAGCCTGTTTACAGTTATCCAACTTCTTCTGGGTAGAGCGAAACCTGGAGGTTGTATACCTGGAGTGATTTTCCAAGGTGTGTGGGATATTGTATTTTTGATTCTCTCATTTGTCCAGCGGACAAGAGCGTCAAAGTTGGTCTCTCTTGTGGCAGACTCGTACGGTGTGTTTCTGGATTTCAGGCGATGTGTGACATGCTCGATATCTTCATGGATTGGAAGGTTTGGATTGGAGATAATTTTTTTATATTCTCTAGTCAGTCAGAGCAGCCTGTCGACGACAGTGGGGTGGTTCTACGTTACTAAGAACTGGCAACCATTGGCATAGAGTTGTCTTAACGGTGCCAGAAATCGTTCTCATCGTGTGATTCAGTATAGTGTCAACTTTTGTGGTATGTTTACTATTCAACCACACAGGACTGCAGTACTCCGCTACCGAATATACAAGGGCTATGGCAGGAGTTTTCACAGTTTCGGCATCGGTTCCCCAGCTAGAGTTTGCAAGCTTTTGAATTATGTTGTTTCGAGTTCGAAGTTTACCCGTCACTGCTGAGAGGTGTTCTCTGAAAGTTAAGGATCTGTCCAGAATGACTCCGAGATATTTAGATGAGGGCTTGTTTACTACTCTTCGTCCTGCGAATGTAACCTTTAGCTCTTGGTTTGCTTTATGGTTGTTTAGATGAAACGTGGTTATCTCAGTTTTTGCTGGATTTGGTACCAGTCACCAGGACATAAAGTATTTATTTAAGGTATTGAGGTCATCATTAAGAGTTTCTAAAGTCACGAAGTTGCGCCGCTAGTGCTATGTCATCTGCATAGCAGAATTTCCTTGCTGTTGTTTCGGAAAGGTCGTTAATGTATATAAGTTAAAAAGCAACGACGCCAGGACAGATCTCTGGGGTAAACCGTTATTTAGAGTAACTGTTCGGCTCTTCTTGCCATCTAGGTGGATCTCGTTTATAAGCACATTTAGACCATAAGCAGAGTATTGCTTTCAGCAGCTTATAACGCAGTCCATGCCTCCATACCGTGTCAAAGGCAGCTGTTAGATCTATAAATGCCACTGCAGTCTTCTGTTTTTTTTTCATACCCGTATTCTATATGTGAAGTTATGGCCATCACCTGATCGCAGCAGCTGCGCGTTGGACGAAAGCAGGCTTGCTCAATTGGAAGAATTTCGTCTATAGCTGGAGCAATGCGGTTGTATATGAGCGTTTCCAGTAACTTTAAGCATATACTAAGGCGGGCAATTGGGCGATAATGATCTGGTCTATCTGGGGTCTTGCCCAGGTTTAACTACAGCTATGATCTTAGATTTTTTGAAAGCTCGCGGTAAGTGGCCTGTAGAAATAATGTTATTGTAAAAACTAAGCATCAGCCATTGAACAGTTCTCTTTCCGCAATACTTAATAAATTCAGGATAATTTGCGTCCAGTCCCGCCGCGCGCCGCTTTCCCCATTTTTAAGGATGATATTGCCGCAGGTAGCTCTGTCTCAGTGAATGGTGGCATCCTGTGAGATTCAGCAGCAGCTAAGCGTTTTTTGTGGCTCAATATTTTCTACTGAGCTCTTCGGCCACCTCCGTATCTCCAGTTGTTTCATACTAATAATCTGTCGCTTTCTGCATTCCATCCTGGAATTTATTCGTTTCTGTAGCCCTTTGGTATAGATCGTACGGCAGCTGTAATAAGAGATCTTGTAAAACGGTCATAATTATCAACAGTGGTTGAAATCCATGTAATGTATTCGTCGGTATATTTTGAGAAGCTTGCCCAATCTGTCTTTTTAAAGTTCCATCTGTTCCCTGGCACAGACTTTACCAAGGGAATCTGGATTCCGATGCTTATATATACTGGCCTGTGTTGGCTGCGCGGAAAATCAAATAACATTTTTCTGTTAATTTGATCAGTACGATCTTTTTCGTTCCTCTCTGCAAAACAGAGATCTGGGTTATATCCGCGATTCCACCTGACAGAATGAAAGGTAGATTTGTCTTTGGAGTCGTGGATTAGTTCTAGGTTCTCGGTATCAGCCCACTGTAATAATTCTAAACCATTGACGCCATTCTGAGCGTAGCCCCAATTTTGGTGGTGGCTGTTGAAATCTCCAATCGCAAGAGATGGATATCGCATCTTAGGTAGCAGACTGCTCATACAATTTATGTTTGGTGGTTTGTACAGGTTAATAACACTCAGGTTACCAACAATAATTTCGATTTGATGGATGTTATTGGTGATGTCTCTTCTGACGAAGGACCAGTTATCAATATCGCTACGTACATATGTTGCGGAGCCGTATAGGCGTCATGGTATATTACTCCAGCAACCTCATATCCCTCTATGTGTCATCTGCTGCAGAACTGATCTTCATTCCCAGTATGTGTTTCTTGAACGGCTATTACGTCTATATTATGAGATTAGGCTAGTCTTGTCAGGACTTTTGGACCTGCTCGTACCTTCTATGTTCAGTTGTAGAACACGAACTGGATGGTCCGATATTCCTTGTCGAGGGGCTCTCAAAAAAGCCATTTTGGTTTTTGTTGTGAGTCATTATGAATATTCTGGTAGTACTCCTAGTCGGGAGATGTAGATATCTACACAGATCGACAACACGATTGGCAGTAGACTTTCAGCTATCTGTCAGGCAATAAGTTACCTAACAGACATTGCCCAGGGTGCACTACGAGGAGGCAGTCTACTAATCGCACCCCTGCATTATGGGAGATTTGAAGGAATATGTCTGTGAAAACGGTTTGAATCCGGAAAAATGTGTCAGAGTCAGAAATGTGAACATTGTTTACTGATTAGAGGCAGCTTCTGGCGGAATTTATGGCAGATTTTTAAGCAAAATTTTACTTTTAGCATACCGACGAGTATATTTTTTGTGGTATTTAAGTATAGATTTATTTGCCTGAAATCTCATTTAAAACGATTTGAAGATGGGAAAATGAGCCAGGATCGGAGAATTTGGACATATTTCAAGCAATAATAATAGGGAGCAATTTCTGCCAATTTCGAGGTAAAATTTTACTTTAAACATCGAAGTTGTAGGTACATTAGTTAATAAGAGATAATTAATTTTATTATTTTATACATGAATACCCATAAGAAGGGTGGTACACCATTGATTTTAAGAGACCAAATACTTTGAAAAAATCAATAATTGCAGATCCATATTTAAATATCAAATTACTGATTTTTCGAAGGAAATTATACATCGGATTAAAACTCAAATTATTAGCTAGCTCTCTTCGTATCTATTCCTGCATGTTTATTCCTAGACATTCGTTTTCTCTTTTCAACTATGAATACTTTCGGTTTTAGTGATATTAGCAGGAAGGCGATAATTATACCATATGCGCGTTAGGAGTCCATAAATAGATTTGGCGAAAATTGGCACCATTATGTCATGTATAATATTAAAAGTGAAAATGATATTTTATAATAAATATTGATTTTAATTTAATCTTTCGCATAAATAATAAAAACGATATCCACCAAATTGCTTAGGCGGGCAGCATTCTCTATCTTTACCCTATTCAAACCTTTAAATAATCTAGCTTTCAAATATGTATACGCATTAAAACATTGCCTAGGAACGATGACAGAAAATTGCCAATTACATAATCATGTTCCGCTCACACTTCTTGAGTCCAATAGGACGGAATTTCAACTAGCAACACGAGTTAAACACTCATGATTTGTTATGCAACAAGTAAGACAGAAAATCGATAATTGCTAATACTACCTATGATAAGGCAAGTGAAGTAGCTAAAATTAAACGGTATTAGGAACCTAATCGAGAAAGCAGCCGAACACAATCTACCCTTATTCATGGCCTACGTAGATTACGAAAAGGCCTTTGATAGCATAGAACACTGGGCAGTCATGAAAGAAATGGATGGATGACGCACGTATAGATAGTAGATACAAGGACCTGATTAAAAACATCTACAAAAAAGCAACAGCTACAATAAGAATATACGAGGATACCCAACCAATCCCAATAAAGAGAGCCATACGTCAAGGAGACATATTGTCCCCAAAGCTCTTTACGCTGGCGCTAGAAGGCGTGTTCAAACAACTTGAATGATCAAATAGAGGTATCAACCTCAATGGAGAAAGGCTAAATCACCTGAGGTTTGCTGATGATGTGGTGATAATTGCGGAAGATCTTGGCAGAATGTTAGAAGAATTGGAAGAGAAATCATAAAATGTGGGATTAAAAATAAACATGCAGAAAAC
>JAEQML010058993.1:0-29264 GCA_016904865.1 Pissodes strobi
CTGCGCGTCGTGTTTTGAAATATGTCGCGCGTGCTTTAAAGGCCCTCTTATACACTTATATCATAATATACTATTAAACCGTATAAATAATTTCGTGACATAACTTTTCGGAAAATTATCACAAGGATGTATACATAGTATTTTCCATCAAACTATATAAATGATGTGATATGCCTTTATAAGTACAAATGGACTCAAAATTAAAATTAAAAATATGTTCCAATTTATAAATATAATTGATAAACTCTTCTGGTGGGGATTTCAAGCTACCAAAAATGTTATCCTCAGTCTGTTTGTAAGCTTTAAAATAAAGTAATAAATTATTTATGTCTAAGTTTTGACATTCCTTGCTAAACGATTCACAATCTCAAATCTCACAAGTGTGGATCTCAAGAGACTTTTTGATATTATATCCACAGACGTAGGTAAACGCATTTTGTACAGTAACAGTTTCTTTGCTGTAGCTATAGGTAGAGCAAGTGCTTTATTTTCTTGTGGAGTGTCATGAAATATTGCAAAGTCTAATATTTCTGTAGACTTAGTATTGATGAGTAGCTCATAGAGATATCTCGTCATACCGCCGCGTAAGTGTTTACACATCAATAATAAGACCATATTAGCAAATCAATAGCAACAATTCTTACGTCTTACGTGAGGTATTAATATTATTAAAACAATAATTTAAACCCAGGATAATTGGGAATTTCATTATTCATATTCATCACAACAAAAATAGTAAGAAACTTATGTACTCTCCGTTCAGGATCTCGAGGAAAAGAGAAAAAGCTCACTCCTCTGCTGGCTTTCAATCAACATCCCCGAAAGGCACAACTAGTACCAGACATGCTTATAATAAAGAATTAATAATAATTAAACGACACTACTCTCAAATACTACCACCTCGATGCTCGCCGCAGACAGAACGTACTCGAACTCTCGGCCTAATAAGCAATAACATCTATTCGCAGAGTGGCCTGGGTTTTTGATGTAAAAACAACTTTCCCTCACGCATGCGTATCTGAAATCGGTTGACAGGCTGTCGCCTCTCGGTGGTTATATACTCTTTGGTATTACCACGTATAGGAGTAGCCTTTTTTCTTTTATGTTTGGCATAGTTTGCGATAAAGCCGCCAGCCTATCATTTGCTTTCCTGACCACGTACTTTACATGCTCCCCGAACGTTAGGTTTTCAGTTATGGCAACTCCTAGGTATTTCATTGATTTTACCGAGAGGATTTCTGTCTGATTTATCTTGAATTTTAGGTCTGCTCTTTTCCTCTTGCCATTTAGAATCACAATTTCTGTCTTTTCTGGGGCCAACTCCAGCCCATGCTGCGCCATCCTTTCAGATACCAGTGGTAGTGCTTCGTTGGTTTTATGTACCAACTCAGTTTTTTCTTTTGTTTTGATGACCAACGCTATGTCATCAGCGAAACGCACCATTTGTGTCGTAAAAAACATTTCACAATAGTGGGCCAAGGACCGAGCCCTGCGATATTCCCGTTGTTATTTCTGTATTTCTGTCACCGTGTTTGGTCACTCTATCCTGGAAGTAATCCCGCACCACGTTTATTAAATATCCACTTATGTTCCTGCGCTCAAGTTCCTCGAGTATACCCCGCCATGATGCCGTATTGAAAGCGTTCCGCACATCCAGTGCCACCAGCAGGCACCATCTTTCAGCAACATCATATACACGGCTTCCGTCTCCAATTTGTACGACTCTGTCTATTGCCTGGATGATCGATCTTCCCTTTCTAAAACCATATTGGTTTTCTGCTAATCCCTCCCTCTGGTCGATTTCTTCTTCCAGTCTAATCTTGACCAGGTGCTCGTACAGTTTCGCAAGTGTATTCTCGAGGCAAAGAGACCTATATGCATTTGGTGCTTGGAACGGTTTTCCCGGCTTGTGTATCAATACTAAAGTCACTTTCCTCGACTGCGTCGGGAACACCTATTTCCTCAGCAAGTCATTTACCAGTGCCTTCAGATGTGTTGGCGCTACTCTGTAAAATTCCCGTATTGCCTCCGGCGGGATTCTGTCCGGACCCGTTGCCTATTGTGTCTAAAGTAGATGCCAACGTCCAGCTTTGTGTCCTTTACCCAACCAAAACTAACCCAAGGCATGCCGAAAATCAGTTATAATCTAGCAGAAAAAGTTACTGGCTTTGTACATTTTTCATATTTTATAAATTGCATCTAGCTCCGCCTATTAACTGTCACTTTTGTGAATTCCTATTGGTTTGATTGAGATTATGGACCGTGGTGTGGATGTATTTTCGCAGTTTCCTAACGTGCGAGTGCGCTAAATATCTTTTGAAACGTGTATTTTATACCATTTTTTCTATTTTGCAGATGTTTCTTATGAAGCACATTAATTTATTTTTGTCCCGATCAGCAGTTGCGCGGACATCTTTTCATTTTTGAATCCTTTATTGGTAAAAATCCCATTCAAAGCAATTTTTGGCTAGTGGTCCTTGACATTGAACAATTTTGTTAATATCATAGCAACCAGTCAACAAAAGTAGTGTCGAGAAGAGGTTCTTTTCGACACTCCTTTGCGTATCGAAATGGAATCATTTTGAACGCAAAATAGAAAAAATATTTTTGAAGTATTTCTCTTATTGTCAGGTAATTCAAGAGGGCATTATTATAATGTAAAAGACTCTCGATTTATTAGAAATCGTGATTCCCGGAACCGAGTAATGTCAAAACGGAATTATTTTCCAACTTATCGCCATCGATTGCACGAGGCATTTGTTTGTCGCGACATACAAATCACAGAAACAATAATTAATATTTTATGAAGTCCTAATTAGTCATAATAAGGATAATAATAAGAATAAATGTATGTTATTATTTCTCAATAAGCGCACACGTATAATCAATCACATAATAATTAATACACGTGTCGCAAAAAGCTGAAGATCAAATGATGCTGCGACATTTGATTTTCAACTTAAGCTGAAAATACAACAACGGCTAAACTAAGTTGAAAACCATTACCTAGGGAAAAAATATATATATGAATTGAATAAAGATAAATTAAAGGTGATTTTTAGAATATCCTTTTAGAATACTTACACCAGCCGTTTTTTTTTGCAGTTTAATCTAACTCCAGAAAAAATTGGACTAATATTTTTACTGTTTTCTGGACTATATGGAATATCGAGTCCAGTATGGGGATGGCTGGCAGACAAAGTCAATAATCATTGGTCCATGATGGTTGCAGGGCTCTTCATGTCTAGTATAGGTTTAGTATTATTGGGCCCTTGTCCGTTCATTCCTGGTATTCAAAGGTAATAGTTTAGAACAGGTGGATTGTTCATATGTAACTGGAAAATTGCTGTGTATATAAAAATTTATTAAAATTAGTCAAACAATGCATCTTATATACAGGGTGTCCCACTGAAAAGTGACACATTTTGAATGCTTATATCTCGACATCTAAAAAAGGTATCAAGGTGCGGTTTTCACTAATTGTCTTACAATTACCATAAGTCTTTTTCTGCAATGTTGCCACAATTTAATATTTATCACAAGACTGTAAGAAAAAATTGCACTTTTTTGATATCATATTGCTGGTATATTTTAAATGGAACACACTGTATATTTTTACCTCGTTGGATGGTCTAACAGTTCCTCTTTTCAAAAATTTATAGTTTGTTGATATTAATTTTGAGTTTATACAGGGACCGTCAGATATTTGGACACAAATGGAATTTTCTTTTATGCTTCATTTGACAAAAAAAAAATATTCTTGATAAAAGTTGCTGCACCTTCCCAAACTCAAAAGGTAATTGCTAAAATTCAAATATCCCAATTCGTATACGGGTGAGATTCAAAAATATGAAAATTGCTCAGGAGCCTTATTTCTTAAAATACAAATAAATGTCATTTGGAAATGTTGTTTGGAGTTAAAAGAAGATATTAAAACAAAGTCACAGCTACCTATTCTAAAAATTAAAAAATCCTGATTTATCCCATTATTTTTGAAAGCTTATATCTCGAAATCTAAAAAAGATTTAAGGTGCGGTTTTCACTGATTGTCTTTTAATTACCATAAGCTTTTTCTGCAAAGTTGCCACATTTTATTACTTGTCGCAAGATTATAAGAAAAAAATGCTCTTTTTGACATCATATTTCTGGTATATTTTAAAGAACACCCTATATGTTTTTACGTCATTGGATGGTCTAACAGTTTTTTTTTCAAAAATGTATAGTTTGTTCATATTAATTTTAGTTTTCTATGATCTAGTTTTTGTTTGTATAAAGAATGCACTTGGCTTGCTGTTAAATCTATTACATAATTCCAACTCTTAAAAACTACGTAAAGGGAGTTCCACAGTGATGCAGTGCGCCAGACAAAGGAGTTCTTGTAAAGCGATGTTCTACGTGTTTCCAGTTGTACGACGAACTGGTGCGCTCTTGCCGTCTGTCGTGACTGTCTGACAGGAGCTGCCAGGGGCGGGATGAGGCGCACCAAATCCTGGGAACATTTGCCGTGAAAGTATCTGTAAAACAGAGATATCTCGGCTACATGTCTGCGGTGTTCCAGACTATCTAGATTCCGAGTCAACTCCGGGTCGCCGACGAGGCGCACAGCTCTCTTCTGAATGGAATCCAGCAGCTTTAGGGTGTGCTTTGGTGCGGCACCCCAGATATGTGAGCAATATTCTAAGCACGGTCGTATTTGCGCTTTGTAGAGCAAGAGCAACTGCTGCGGTGTATAGAGTTTTTTGTTGCGAAATAGCGCACCAAGCTTCTGGGAGGCTGATTTTGCGATGTTAGCAACGTGGTCATGCCAGGACATATTGCTGTTGACCGAGATACCCAGTAGTCCGATTGACGAGGATGAAGGAATGGTCGACCCTGCCATAATGATGTCAGGGCCCGCTGTATTGGCCATCTTGGTAAACGTGGCTGCTTGGGTCTTTGCTGCATTGAACTGGACCAAATTTCGGTCGCCCCAAGTTTGAGCTTTCTCCAGGTCTTGATTAATTGCTGTAATCTGCTCCTGTCTGCGGTGATGAGTCTCAGTCGCTGATAAGGGTTTTTCTGATCTAAAGTGGGAGACAATGGTACTGTCATCTGCAAAACTGTAAACAGGATTATTTGTTTCGGTCAGCAGGTCATTAATATAGATGAGGAACAGAGTTGGTGAAAGTATTGCGCCCTGAGGCATGCCCGCGTTGATGGTGATTGTGTCCAAAATGTGTCCATCGACTGCAACGTGCAGAGATCGGCTCTTAAGGAAACTGCCTTCATTCGGTCACCGGCGATACGTTCAAACGGTAGTCCCACATTATTCTGTTTCACATTTCCACTAGATCTTATCTTGGGTCTTTGACTGGAAGCACAGGTTGAACAATACCGGCACTATGATTTCACATCCTGGCAGTAGTTGATCCAGTAAAATCTGTCGCGGATCTTGTCAATCGTTCTGTTAACTCCGAGATGAGCACAAAACTTTCCATTATGTACTTCTTCCTTCTTCCGGGACCTCCGATACCCACTTCCTTGGTCCCACTAACTGCAACCACAGAGTTTTAAAAGTAAATCCTTTAGTTGAAATCTCTCTCCAGCTTGGTCTTGGTTGAAGTTCGTCTTTAGCTTTTAGCAGTAGTGCTATTTCACTATCCTCAAGCCGATCCTTTCTAAGCTTCTCTGTGGTCCACTGCTGATCAACCTTAGACTTGATTTGCCTAATGGGAGTGATTCCTTCTCGTCGAGAGACTATGCGAGAATGATTATAAACATTGCCAAAGAATAGATATTCTTTGGCAATGTTTATAATCATCCTCGCATAGTCTTCTGGATAAAGCATCTGCATTATTATGCAGTCTTTCTTTCCTCTGCTTAACTTATAGTGTTGTAACTCTTCCCGACTTGAACTCCTAACGGTTCTGGATGGACAGCCTCTCTTGAAATGCCCAGTCTTGCCACATCTATAGCACTGATTTGAAATATTTCGGTTACGTGGCCTATCTTCGAAGTTCGACTCCCGACTCGACAGCCTCTCTTGAAATGTCCACTCCTGCCACATCTATAGCACTGATTTATAACATTTTGGTTACATGGCCTAACCTCCAGTGGCTCCCGGAATCTCCCCGTGACCTGAATAACTTAGGTTAATTTCTTTAAAATTTCACCCATCTTAGTTAATTCACAACTGTTCGCCTGATTTTATTCCTGGATGGATACGGCCCTGATTGTTGGCTTAGAGATATTACAAATTATACTCAGAGTTTCACTGATGTTATCAAATTTAGCTAGACGTATCATTTTCTGAGTTTCTGGATCTCTGATACCATCCACGAAATATTGGGCAGCAAGTTCCCCTTGAAATTACTCTGTGGCTCCCGGGTACGCCAATTGAATGACACGTCTAACGTCTGTCTCAAATTCTTGCAGGCTTTCACCAGGTTTCTGATGTCAAGACTTTACTTGTGCTTGATAAAGTTCTCTTCTATGTTGGTCGCCACATCATCTCTTCAGGTCAGCTACAAGCATGTCATATTTCCCCTGTTGGCTGATGGGAATGGTCTGTAGTAGTTCCAGGGCAGATCCACGAAATGCTACCACTAGCGTCGTAGCTATTTCTTCGATATTCCATTCGTTGGCAACAACAGCGGCTTCAAATTGTCTTTTTTACATTGTCCAGGATGCTTGACCGTCATAGGTTGGAGGTTTGATATGCTGTCCGGATACCCTCTCGGTGGGTCCTTGATTTTTTATTCTGGTAACTTCTGCTTGTAGATTCCTCATTTCTTTCTGTACGTTTCCTACTTCTTTTTGTACATTTCCAACTTCCTTTTGTACATTTCCAACTTCTTTTTATACAGTTCCAGCTTGTTTTGTACATTGTTTTCCTCCTTTTCAACTGTCTCATTTTGCCCGTCGAATATTTCCTGTAATTTTCCTTGCTCGCCTACAATTGCACACAACATCCATTTCTGAAGCTGATCCTGTTCTATTTGCCTTTTATCTTCTAGGTCTTGTAAAATTTTCTGGAGCCGGCCCTGTTCTATTCACCTTTTATCTTCATGGTCTTGTAAAATTTTCTGAAGCCTGTCCTGTTCTGCTTGTCTTTTACGTTCATCTTCTTCCCGATCCGCTTACCTTTTATCTCCTTGATCTCTATAATCTTTCTGAAGCCGGTCCTGTTCTGTTTGTCTCTCAGCATTTAGATTTTCCATGAAATCCGCCAACATTTTATTTATTTGCTTTATTTCTGCCGTTTGTTGCCTTCTATAGAATGTTATAAAATATTCTCAGAATCCACCAGTCTAAACGGCCTCACTGACGTACTTGTACCCTCTTCTCTCCTAGAAGAACATTTCACAAGTCCCCTTTCTTCACAACCCCGCTTCTCACACCAAATGTGTTTATTGTGGGTTCGATCGAAATCACAACTATTACTGTTTTGCAATAATACTGTCTTTATTCTTTATCACTCTATGCAATTAAACACACTAAACTACTCTTATAACTTTACAACTATTAGATCTTGACAATTCAGAACCCAATTCAACACGCGTTCTGCGTGCTATTTATATCCAATCTAAAAATATCGTGACTCATACGAAAGAACGTAGACGCGTAAGGCTAGTTCTATAGGGTAGCACAAAAACATTTGGATGGTTGCTAGCCGTGACAATACAATTTATCATTCTTCAATCCATCCTGTATAAATAGCTGCCCATGTTTGCTCGCTTCAAACGATGCTGCTGCAAAAGCCGCGTACATTTTGTACGCCTTCATTGCTCTAAAAAGAGAAAAAGATGATCATTCAGTGATCATAAGTGAAAACTCAGTAACGAACTGATTATATAAGTTAATTTATACATTAGTTTACCATAAGTTATTGTAGTTTAGCCTCCCACTCATTGTCCTATCAGACACCACAATACAGTCCGTGTTCAATAGAAGTCAGCGGACCCAGCAGTTTTCTAAAAATTGAATAACCGCGCGCATATAGTTTTCTTTATCACGTGCATGTATTTTGAAGTGAAAACTTCTTTAGGCGCGTTTTGCGTTTTTTTTTGTGGGGGTTGAATGAGACCGAGCCGTCACGCTCAAATATGTAACGTCACGCGTCACGCTCCTTCTACAGGCATGTTCCCGAATAGGTAGAGGGCCGAAATTTTCAGGGGATGTAGCCGGGGTAAAAAGAAGATCATGGACGAAAACGTTACCCCGTATTTCCCCCCTCCCGTTGGGTCAGGTGAGGGGGGAGAAGGAAAATTTAAATAAATAATTTCGGGAGAATGGGAAGAGGTACGGGGTCGAAATTTTTATGGTAAGTGCGCCTCATGGGGGGCCACCTTGGACCATACGGGGGGACCGGGGCTCGAATTTAAGGGGGGATTTTGGGGAAAAAGCGTTTTTCGCCTGTATCTCTGCAACGAAGGCTCGAATAGAAATTCTGACAAACGATGACCCCGCTTGTTGAAGTTTTCACTTCTATCGTATGGTCTTAAGCACACACAAATCTTTTTTTTGCTATTAAGACCTGACAGACGCTATCGAATTTTAGAAAGCTGCTACGACCGCTAACTTTCATTGAGTATTCTAGAGCTTATAGCTTCTCGTAGGAAGTTCCTCTCTTATCGTACTGCTAATCTCTTGCATCGGCCATATTCATGTCTATACATCGCTTTAATTGTTAGGCATTTATTTACTAACCTTAAAATACAGGCGTTCATTTGGTATCAAACGTGTCATTTATTTTAAAAAGTAATCTTGCTAATCTACTGCAACGATATCCAGTCTTCAAAGTATCGTTAAAAGTTACGTTCTGTGGCTCTTGGGCACACGAAATGCACAAAAAATAAATAAGTATAGTGACAAAGTGTTAAAAAACATGTCGGTTGGCACAAATGTATGTACAGATTAAAGGGCTCTCAAAGAGTGGGATTTATTTTACTAAATTAGGAGCACCAAGCATTTCTGCCTGCTTATTTATTTTTTCGTTGATTGCAGACTATATTCAATCTTATTTGACTTAAACACCAAAAACTAAAATAACCGATTCAATAGCTCGTGAATGGATACTCACCGGTTGTGTTCTTCTTCTTGAGGTGCCTTATCCACTCAGTGAATGTTGGCGACAATTCTGGCATATTATTTTCGATCTTGGGTGGCTCTGAAAAGTGAATGGGCGTCGAGGTTTGTCCATTCTCTTATGTTCTTCAGCCACGAAAATATCTTTCTCCCGATGCCTCTCTTTCCCTCGATCTTTCCTTCCATAATTAGCTTTAGGAATTGGTACTTGGAATTTCTGAATATATGCCCTAAGTATGCAGTTTTCCTTCTTTTCACTATTTGTAGCAATCCTCTTCCTCTTTCTCCATTCTACCTATGACTTCATTGTTCGTCACGCCATCCATCCGTGGAATCTTTAGCATCCTTCTGAACCGTCTCAAAGGCTTCCAGTCGGTTCATGGCATTGGCCTTTATTGTCCAAGTCTCCACTCCATACAGTAGCACAGAATAAATGAAACATTTCACAAAGCGGTACCGTGATTTCAAATTAAGGCCGTTGTTGCTGAGAAGAGTTCTCATGTTCATGAATGCCACTCTGGCTTGCTCGATTCTCCTACATATCTCCACGCCTGGGTCTTCAGTTATCCAGCATCCTAGGTATCTAAATTTCGTTACCTGTTGGATTTTCTTACCATTCACTGTGATGTTCAGGAGCACATTTGGTGTTCTGCTAACCATCATTACCCTCGTTTTGTCCGTGTTACGCTTTAGGCCGAGTCGTTCTCCTTCGGAAGATGTTCTATCTATAAGGCGTTGTAATGCTTCCTGGCCATCTGCTATTATGACTGTGTCGTCAGCGTAACGTAGATTGTTGACCACCTGACCATTGATTTTGATGCCGTCATCTGTATATTTCAAAGCACTTTCGAAAATTGCTTCAGAGTGCAGATTAAAGAGTAGGGGGGGACAAGACGCAAACCTGTCTTAGTCCCTTTTCTATCGGGAATTTCTCAAATTTCTGTGTAGTATCACTTCCCACCTTCACCGATGCAGTTTGATTTATGTATAGGTTCTTTATAAATCGTAAATCGTTCTTATCTATCATCCTATCTTGGAGCATCTTTATTAGGTTAGTATGTTTAATACAATCGAACGCCTTCTGGTAATCTATGAAGCACATGAAAACATCCTTGCGCTGGTCTCTGCATTTCTGGAGTAATACGCCGGTGAGGCTGAAGAGTGCTTCACGTGTCTCTTTCGCATCTATTGTAAATTCTCGTATGAATTATCTTTAGGAACATTTTTGGGACTTGACTCAGTAAGCTGATCATTCGGAACTCATGACAGTGGTTTGTGTTTGGTGTTTTGGGGATCGGTACAAAAATTGACTGGGGCCAGTCCTGTGGTATTTCACTCGTCTCATATATATTGTTGAATATTTCTACCAGTGAGTCTATATTCTATTATTTAGCAGTTTTATTATCTCTTTATATACATCGTCTGGACCTGCTGCTTCTGCTTGCTTGCTTATAGTATTCTCCGCAATCCGAGTTGTGCATGTATTGGGATCAGAGATGATTCTATTGTCCTCGGCTATGTTGTTCAGATTGCAAGGCTTTGTTCGACCTGTAACTTCTTTCACTAATTTATATGTGTTAAAATGATCGTGTTTCTCTTCCAGTTCTTCCAGCTCTGTGCACCTTTACATTGTTCCTTAGCTTTACGGATCTCTTTCCGAATTTCTTTGTTGATCTTCCTGTACTCCAACTCGTCCTTGTTCTCGAAGGACCTACGCTTATCCATAAGTGTCAATATATCAACTGTCATCCATTTCTTCTTTTTGTTGCTTGGTGGACCAATTTCGTTGCTTGTGACAGTCACAATGGCGTCCTCAAAGCTGTTTCAGGTGTCGTCCACGCTAGATGGGCCCTGATTTCGGGACATGGCTCCGGCGATTGCCTCATTCACCTTTTCTTTGATTCTCATCCGTACTTCAGGTTACTTTAAGTTGTTGGTATCGATTTTCTTACTAGGTCTTCGCTCTATCTTTTTTTGGTTTTATTTTAAGTGTACCCACTACGGGGTTGTGATCTAACCCTATGTCGGTCCCTGGGTATGTTCTTACTTCGTGCAGATCATTCCTGTATCTTTGGCTGATCAATATAAAGTCTATTTGATTTCTTACGAGGTGCTCTTTCGCGTGTTGTGGGGACTGCCAGGTGTATAGTCTTCTTGGTGGCAGTTTGAACCATGTGACTAGTTTTTCTTCCTAATTGTATTAGCATATCTCCCCTTTCATTGCGATCCCCCAGACCAAAGTCACCCACTGTATTCTCGACACGCCCTTGTCCAACTTTGGCGTTGAAGTCCCCCATGATTATGAGTCCTTCGTTTTTCTTAACTAATCCCATTAGTTCTTTTACTTCTTTATACAGTTGCTTTACCTCATTATCGGATTTGTCCAGGGTCGGTGCATAGATTTGGATTATGTTAAGATCAACCGGTTCTGCTTGAACTTGTAGTAGCGCTGTTTTATCAGAGAGCGCCACAAAGTTCTTTACTGTTTTGTTGGTCTCTCCTTTGAACAGGAAGCCCACTCCATTATAATGATGTGGGAGGTTGTTTCCAGAGTAATACAATGTCGCCCTTTCTGTAGTACATTTACCATTTCCAGGCCATCTGATCTCGCTGAGCCCTATAATGTCTATGTTACATCTTACGATTTCCTTAAACAAGTTGTCCATTCTGCCGGTGGCACCGGCGTATAGGCTTTTCACATTCCAAGTGCCAATTTTCAGTTTTGAGTTCATTTCCACTCTCGGGTGTGACCTAGCATTATTTTTCCTGCAGGGATTCTTAGCAACCCTTGGCCATTCAAGGCCTGCCGCGGACTAGGGGCCGTTGCTTTCTTTACCTGTGCCATCTTGTCTTTCTTAGGATGTCCATGTGGGCCTTTAATATGGTGGATTCCCGGTGCCTCCCATATTCCTATGCCGTTGACTTGTTCCGTTCATCCGCCTTTTGGGGCGACTTCTCACCCCAAGGGCAAAGGAGTGCCCTGTCTCCCACTTGCTCTTCCACCCGAAGCTGTTGGCTAGTGAGAGGGGACAGCTTATATTTATGTCTAGGGGCTATCCCATAACTCGGAGCAGGTTTGCGCAGTCAACTGTTTTCATGTACTTCGCGATGTACCAATCGTTTGTATGTCTCTGATGGTCTAGAGATCTGCATGGTTTTTTTTTCTTGATTTTGGGTATGTCTTGGGTTAGTTTGGGTTAGCACCTGTTTAGTTTCCTTTTCTTGAGCCCCCGTAGCGAGCGGAGGGCCATGCAAAAAGTGAATTTAGGCAACCCACATTACTGCTGCTGAGAGTTATGGGATAGTCCCTAGACGTAAGTACTGCTTATACCGGCAGTTACTCGGTTAACAGAGCCTTGTTAGTTTTCTAGCAGGGTGCACCGCATGCAGGTGAGGTTGTCGTTTGGGTGGAGGTTCACTCGCACCACCCCTTACACCCCCGGATGTGTTAGTCACCACGAATTAAAAAAAATTAAAATATGCTCATTACTAAAGGAGTAGACTTAGAGTGTTATAATTACCTGCCAAAAACCGCTCTTAAAAAGACAGTAACACCTATTAACGTGAAAAAAACCTGAAATTTACATGTTTTTAGAATAAAATCGACATTTCATTAACGATGAGAATTTTTAAAAATTTGAGAAGCAACTTTTTCTTTATAAAAAATAGACGACTGAAAAAAATTTATTTAATTTTTTTTGCAACCCGGTACTTAGAAATTTTGACTAAAAAACATACTTCCCTGTTACACTCTGTAGACAGTCAGATGTTTCAAACCAAAATCCAACCTCACTGGCGTGTTCAGAAACGAATTGTCTTTGAACTTCTGCATTGATATCTAAATTCGTTCGCAAAATATTTGACTTCAAATTACCGTAAAAATTCGCATGATCCACTTGAGTTATCCATGCAGCAGTATAATTGCACATCCCACTACCCTCTTGAGTCCTGATTTATTGCCTTGCCATATATTTGCATGGATCACCTTCAGAAATCAATTTTAAAAGTATTAATTAATTAAATGAAATTGTTATGCAAATAACAGAAAGGAAATTTGGTTAAAAAGTCTTCTAGTTAATCAGAACTATATCCTCGGATTCGAAAAAGCATATTTATAATATAGAATTTGTGAGTAAGATACCAACTAAATTTTTATTTTTTTAGCTCTCTATGGATGAACTTAGTCGCCCTGTCAATCTTAGGAATCTCAGTAGCACTGGCTTTAATGCCCACATTTCAAGGAGTGTTAAATAGTGCAATGTAAGTAAAATCATATATGTTTCTTTAAAAAAACTAGTTTTTTAAAACAAATTTACGATCGTTATTCGTTTTCACCGTGTCAAACTGTAAGTGTTGAGAAAAATACTTTAAGTTTGGTAATTAAATGGTTTCTCTAGCTGTAAAAATAAATCGAAAATATACGGGAAAACCTTGTACATCTTATCTTATCTAATTTTAATTTATTATTATCTTTTCTAGTGTTGTAGTATCTTCTTCTCAAAATAAAACAATTTTTGTTCCTGTTTATTGTAAAGGAGGGTCAATAATAATATACAGAATGGTATAAGTTTGTACCAGAGTTGGTGTCCGTTTTCGATTGTAACAGTTTTTTTTATCCCGACAACTTAATTTACACAGTATAATTATGATATCATAATCGAAAAGTAGACCAAATTTGCGAACAAGAACGAGAAAACCATAGTTAGATATCTCAAAGATATCATAAGAATAATTTTTAACAATTTTATTGAAGAAATTATTGTTTTCATAGTTCCGTTGGTTGGATTAATAGTAATGTTTTCATTTGTCATATTCTGTCCCCCCCTACACACCTTATCCAGGCTTAGAACTAGTCCATATTATATAGAAGATAAAATTTGGGGCGTGTTTAAATGCCAGTGACTCATAACAACAGTATTAAAATAATCAACGACAACTTTAAGGAAACAATAATTAAAAGTTTTTACAATTATTGTTTAAAAAGACCTTCGTTTTGCAAAATAAAACTATTACTTTCTGCTCTACAATTAGAAACAACTGTTTCAAATTACAGCTCGTGGCATTTTCAATTTACTCAATCATCTTCTCCCGTGTGGTAGGTCGCGTGCGTCTTTTATTCGTCCCCACAAGTAAACTGGCACAGCAAATCCGAGGATTAAGGTGGCCACGGAAACAAAATACCCCTTCCAATTTAGCGATTTGGGTAACGTACATTTAAAAAATCGTGGATCAATAATTATAAATGTGTGCCGGGCATGCATCATGTTGATACCACATGGAAGTTCTTAGGTCAATAGGAACATCTTCTAAAAGGACAGGCAAGTCATTTTCTGAAATCCGTTTTCGTTTAAAGTCTGCAGTGTAACTTTTACCTAGGTTTACAGAAATTTTCCTCATGCGAAAGTATGTTTATAATATTGTCTTCATTCCTTACCGAATGTCTTTTGAGTTGCCACGGGATGTGGCCCATCAAATCCCATCGTCCTCCCCCAGGCTGGAGAACACCGAAGTACAAAGTCTGGAGCTGATCAATGACAGTTTGTGACGAGAGGGGCTGCATTGTATTAGCAGGTAGGAGCGTCAAACTGATGAGAGCAGCTTGATTACTGGGAGTAACGCCCTCGCCATTCCAAGTTTGCCACGGGATGTGGCCCATCAAATCCCATCGTCCTCCTCCAGGCTGGAGAACACCAAAGTACAAAGTTTGGAGCTGATCACTGGGGAGTGACCCAACAAACCCCATTCTTACCTCTATAAGACTAGGGACCACCAGAGGAATAAGTCTGAGGCTGATTCTTCCAGTGGAAGTGGCCCTAGGTGGTAGATGCATACGCCTACTCGCATCGTCCGGTGAAAGACCACCCCACCAGAACTGGGAAGTGCTAAGTGTTTTTCCCGACTCACGTTCCTCTTCCGCGCTGGTGGTTTTGGGTTCCACAGCAGGAATATGTGGATATGATGGTGCTTTCAGGATCAAAATTCCGGAACTAAACTCCCCGGAAATTCGGATCTCCGGGCGCTGGGAGGCCCTGGGAGCCTTTCATTCCGCATTTCACAGACAGCAAAGATACCGAACCAATTTAGAATAGATGTCTGCAACATAAGAGGTCTAAATACAAACATAAATTCTATACACAAACATCTACGAGCAAATACACCACACACCACACCCTTACAGAAACACAAGTATGTTCTACAACAACAGTAAACTACCCCTGTCCTGGTTACGACTTCCATACCCGATTTAACATAGAAAGATATCAAACTGCAGTTTTCATGTTTTTTCTTACAAATTTATTTGCTCTCCCATTTTGTTGTGTAATTTAAGACTTCGAAATAAAATTTTCAAAATAGTTATTTTCGCAAACTGCGCTCTGTAGCAACTATCGTATCCCTCTTCCAAACAAGTTTAAATTTACTAAAATCAGATAAGTCGTTTAGAAGTTACAACGATTTTAATGATCACACCCCACTCATATCAAGGTCGGTACGCCAATGAGCCTTAGACCTAAATGATGGAAAATTTTCCATTTTTTTTAATGCTGTTACCTAAATATATACCCTAATGTGGCATTAGTTTCCCGTAATGATACACCCATACCTTAATAAATTACAAATATTTTTAGTATGTATGTTAGCAGTGAAAAAAATTGTTGATGATTTAGACAACGATTTTAAGGTCTTGTCGCTAACTTCCACGGGATTTCAAATCGAGGCTGAGGCAATAATAGTGCCTGTCTAAACCTTGGTTAGTGATATACTACTCTCCATTACTAATATTTCTGTCATGAAATTATATATTACTCGTCAAGCATCTATAATTGACCTTGGTCAATAATTGAATCTTTTGACAAGAGGTAAGGAAAAACAACTTCTGAAGTTAAAAATCGGTCTATAAAGGTTGATATTATAGCTAGTTCTAGCGCATTTTGCAGAAGGTTCCAAACCCCAACATAGATGGTATTATTAATGTAAAAACCCGTTTATACCACAGATACCCATTATCGATACAAATTGTGGTTTTTTTGGTTAAAAAACGGGTATTCGCTAAAAATATACTTTCTTAATAAAAACAGAAAAACCAATAGAGTAACTTAATTTTTATTAAAAAATTAATGAAAAGTGTGTACTTCTGTTTGAAGATATCTGCCTGTTTTTTCTTTTCTTTTATACCAATGGCGGCTCGCTTAATACACCAAGTAAATCAATGATTCACCTTAGATTTTTCCAACATACTATTCAATTACAATAACTAAGACATAGTATATTAACTTAAATCATAAAAAAATCAACACAAAATTATAAAATGTTGAGTTGTTCAGTCGCTATGAAGAGAATATAAAATCATAATAATTATTGTATATCGGTATATTCCTCAAAACGGCAACATTGTCAATACGCGCGTAGTTTTTTTCCATTCCATGTCGAATCGTCTTTCGCCTTGATTGAATCAACTCGCGTTGCGGTATATAACGATGCAGTTGTTTACGGTGGTTGCCATGGCAACGTGCCATATTGTCTGCATATTATAGATAAGCGCTTATGGGAATGACACCACCTCGAAATCAAGATTCATTTCCGAATTGGGATATCGGGTGTTTTTAATTCGTGTTTAACATGGTTGCGACGTTGCTTTTGCGTATAGGTGCGTGTACTACTTTTGAAATTTCTGTATGTTGTTGGTTTTCGGTTCGGTTTTTGATAACAGAACTAAATAAAAATGACTACATTTTCCCGTCCATGATCCGATGTGTTTTTTCCTCTTAAAATCTGTGTAGGTAAAATTATGTAAAGTAAAATTTGGTACTAAGTAACTTCGCTGGAGGAGGTAATTAAATTTGATTCACCAGTTCTTACTGTCACTGTCAAAGTGACGCAGGCTTAGCTGTGTAACAGCTAAAATAAAAGTATTTATTTTAAAATTTTAAACAGAAATGTCCACAATTGATGGTATCAAGATCCTGATAAACATTATAATTAAAACTGACTTAGACGGGGCCATTAGATTGAAAATATTGCATAACTTCCAGTAGGGGTCGTAGTTTACTAAAGCTATCAAAATACTCAACTTTCTTTCCGGCTATTTTCTTGTAGGCAGTCCAATGTGTACCAGATCCATTTCTATTATCTAGATTGGTTAGTTTGGGTTAGTTATACTTTCCATAGTTCTATCCGAGAATAACAAACGCAGAGAAGCGACAACATAAATCCCGCCCAAAAATTTAGAGTGGGAGATAAACCGGCCAACTGTCATCTCCACGTGCTTGTCAGTTTCGTTTAGTCCGAGATTTGTTTAGTACAGTCGTCGACGACAAAATTTTTGCGTGAACGCCAGTTTCCTTTGGTTTGTTTGTGTGAATTATTATTGAAGTGACTTCTTTAGCGGGTGTAAAGTCAGAAAAAATTAAACGCTTATCAAAGTGAAACGCCCCTTTAATGAAACATGTTCCAGCACAGCTAGAGGGCTGAAATTTCCAGGACATGTAGCCGGGGTAAAATGAGGATCCTGGACCAAAACTGGATCCCGTACCACCACCGCCCGTTCGGCCAGGAGAGGGGGAGAAGAAAAAACTAAAATAATTAATTTCGGAAGAACGAGAAGGGTTATGGGGTCGAAATTTTTATGGTAGGTGCGCCTCATGGGGGCTACCTTTAAACATATGGGAGGACCGGGGCTCTAATTTAAGGGGGATTTTGGGGAAAAAAGGTTTTCTTGCCGATATCTCTGCAACGGAGCCTCGAACTTAAAATCTGACAAGAGATGACCCCGTGTCACGGGGTCATCAGTGGGGGTGGGAATTATACCCCCACCTCCCCCAGATACCCAAAAATTTTCGAAAAAATGGCAAAAAGTAAAAAACGAAAAAAATTGTTCGGAAAGTTAATACAAGTATTATAAATCGAAATAAGAAAAAAATAATAATATAAAAAAAAGTTAGAGAAACGCGGTTTTCGACAAAAAAAGCGAAGCTATGAGGTCGGAAAAAACGTAAAAAAATGTTCGGAAAGTTAATAAAAGTATTATAAAAGGAAAAAGATAATAAAAAAAAGATTGTTCGAAAAGGTAATAAAAGTATTGTAAAACTAAATAAAACAAATAATTAAAAAAAAACACTTCGGACAGTTAATAAAAGTATTACAAAACGAATTAAGGAAAAACTAATTAGAAAAAAAAAGGATCGCGGTTTTCGGCGAAAAAAAATTGAAAAAAAGAACAAAAAAAATTAAAAAAGGGTCGAAACCAGGGGCAAAAGTTGAGAGAAAAAAGCTGAAAAGAACATAAAAACTCAATTCAACTTATTTTAGTCATTTGAAGCGGTTTCAATACGTTATAATCAATTTTAATAAATTTGGTTAGTTTGGGTTAGTCGTCGATTTAAGCTTTGGTTAGTTTCACTTAGTCTCAACTTATTTTAGTCATTTGAACCGGTGCCGATACCTTATAATCAATTTTGATAGATTTGGTTATTTTGGGTTAGTCGTAGTGTTGTGGATTTGACCGGTCAATTTCTTTTTAGTCAATTAACCTGTAAATTGGCCAGTCAGTTGACTTAAATAAATTCAAAAATACAATAAAACATACAAATTAATCTATATTTTAAGTTCACATACCTACTTAGCCATTCAATTAAAGAAAAATCAAAAACATATTTTCATTTAAACTTAAAATAAAACAAAATATCATTAAATATGTTTAATTAACTGAATAATAACAATAATAACCAATAAGGATTAACGTGCATAGAAAGACAATGATAAATCTGAATCTGAATTCCCATCGGAGGAGTCAGCTGCTACCTGCTCGATAGCAGGCAAACTCATCTTCGGAAGATGAAGATATATCAGTATCGGAGGATGAAGTTATATTGAAGTCTCTTTCGGATTTGTTGATTAGATTTAAATTATATTTGATATAAACCAGTTTTCCAGATCGTGTAGTGGTCAATTTGTTTCGTAATTTATTATGAACAATTCCCCATGTTGACCAGTTCCTTTCACAAGAAGCCGAAGATGCCGGCATTCTTAGTAACTTTACGGCTACATTGTGAAGCGCCAATTTCTTTTGCCAACATTCCCACCAAGTTGATAGTCTAATATCTGATATGATACTTTTTACTGCTGTCCATATTATTGGATTGTTAAATTCATGTGAGGCTGTTCTAAAATTTGATATTTCTCCAATTATTTTAACCTCAGATTCGTTGGAGGCAAGTTGTACTATTGCACTGTCATAAAAAGATTGGGATTCCCCTAAAATCGCACACCAAAGACGGACGGTTGTAAACTGGGCTGATCACAAATGCATAAATTCTAAATAAACTGGACTGAATACAAAAATGCATAAATAATTAAAAAATATCGACTTGTAACATGATTTACATGATACAAGTGAAATAAAATGAATAAAATGTTTTTTTTTATTATAGAAGATATTTTGATCGGTCAATTGACCGGTCAAATAAGTAGTGGTCAATTGACTATCCTCAACACTAGTTGGTCATCGATTTAACTTTCGGTTAGTTTTACTTATTCTCAACTTATTTTAGTCTTTTGAGGCGGTTCCGATACGTTATAAACAATTTTAATAGATTTGGTTAGTTTGGGTTAGTGTCCAATAAACTTTCGGTTAGTTTCACTTATTCTCAACTTAATTTAGTAATTTAAAGCGGTTCTGATACGTTATAATCAATTTTAATAGATTTGGTTAGTTTGGGTTAGTCGTCGATTCAACTTTCGGTTAGTTTCACTTATTCTCAACTTATTTTAGTCATTTGAACCAGTTCCGATACATTATAATACATTTTAATAGATTTGGTTAGTTTGGGTTAGTGTCCAATCAACTTTGTGTTAGTTTCACCTATTCTCAACTTATTTTAGTCTTTTGAGGCGGTTGCGATACGTTATAATCAATTTTAATAGATTTGGTTAGTTTGGGTTAGTCGTCCAACCAACGATACGAAAATTTCGTAACGCGAGACGAAAACATAAACCATGTCGTGATGCGAGCTTGAAAAATCACTCTCATGAAACCAAAGAAGTATTCACTTCAAAAAGGTTAGAACGCGACAAATCAGTAAAGTCTGAGTTTCGGTTAAATCCTAAAAGATAACTACTATTCATAATACATTTCTAATAAAGTAAATAATAAACATGTAATTAATTACATGTTTTATCGGTGTATAGCATTTCCTTTCCTTTCGTTACATTTCTCTCAGTGTATTAAACCGATCATCTGTCACATATGACAAATTGAACTTGGCTCTCCAAGTTCAAAGGTGCCGACGGCTTTTGTCGCTTCTCTGCGGTTGTTATTCTCGGGTTCTATTATGTGTTGGCTTCTTCTAACTACTTTTTGGCACTTCGAGCATCCTTTACGGGCTTTGCGATGTCTGAGGCCGCTGCAACAAATATCGGTTAAGGGGTAAAACACCACCCACTTTTAGTATTGGTATAACTCGAGTACGATTACCTACTATTAGGTTTTATTTTCTTTTTCAACTGCTTGGCAGCACTGAGAGCTAACTTTATAGCACCACCAACACTAAACGGTTTACTTTTTTAAAATATGCTATTTTTCATAATATTTTTAAATCCAATAAGTTTTGTAGTCGTACGGGTTTCTTTTGCACTTTTGCGTTTATTTTTTTCTCTTGCTTTGTTCAGCCGAATGAAATGTCATTAACTAGGTATATACATCAAAGGACTCTTATTACGCATGTAGTGCCAGTGAAAATGTCATGCATCCATCTTATGCTAGACCAAACTCGATATTTATATTCTATGTTGTAGCATGTGATAATCAAGATGTAATTCGAGAATATTTTAGTATGTTTCGACATAATAATATTGACTGATTTTACCTTTGCCAGACTTGTGCGAAAATTCCAAAATACTTAACAAGAGACAACGCTAATGTGATCATTATTTTCAAACAAAACGATCTAAATTCAAAACATGTTTTCAACGATCACGTGAGAACTGACATGTAGTTTGATGATTTTAAAAATATGTGTGCACATTGCTGGAAGAAACCATTTGGTTTTTTAACAATTTTAAAAGGCTATGACCTTAATAATGGACTATACCGAATGGGATTCGATCACTACATATGTCTAAACGAATGTGATAAATCACTTAAATGGTTATCAGTCAATAAACCAATCACACCACTAATCTTCTTTGCAGTGATAAAAAAAATGTTAAAACAATGAAATCAAGTGATATAAATATGAAAAGAAGATTAATTAAAAAACGTAAAAATGTTAAAAATAAATTAACAATTTTAAAACAAGGTGAACTTACTCAAAAACAAAGGTTTCTCCTATAACCAAACAGTAGCAAAATATTCAAAGCGGGTTAAGAGTTAAAACACCTACTGCTGCTACTCAACTATTAGCGAATGATGAGGAGGATTATGCTCAAGAAAACCTGCAACAGTAAACCTGATGTAAAACCCAGATTGTTTAACGACCCTGAGACTTAAAAGATGAAGTGTTTAATACGGAAAAACCTAAACAAACTACCAAAAGAAAGGTCGACCACGACACCAATCCACTCTAATCAATGTTAATAAATAGACAGAACTTAGTATTGAAAAAGACCCACTAATGGATTCATTTATGGATGTAGATTTGTAGACGACGATTCGGATAATGAAAAGTCTCGTTTTAATGATTTAGCTCGACAATCCTTAACAGAGTACTGTTCGATGGAATGATTTAAGAGTCAAGAATCGATGGAAATGATTTAAGAGTCAAGAATAAACGATGCAAAGGAACTCACGGACTCTATGAACCTCTTTTTAAGAGAGATCCTCAAAATTATAGCGAAGAAGATGAAAATAATTACAGAACAATAATTTTAAAAACGAACGCACACTGTCACAATTACAGTCAAACCTACCCTGGTAGCAGATCAAAGAAGTGCAGAGACCTATTTATTTTCGGAAAAAGTGTATACGTTGAAGCAAATAAAAATAAAATCGATTACGATTGTGACAATCCTAATGAACTAGTGGAGCGATTACATATTGTTGGCTTCTCAACAGGCACACCAACGAAACCACATCCATAATTGAATAATTAAAAGAAGCACACATTATTGTTTAAAATGGTTCAAAAAATATAACTTCTAGCACAAAGCGTAAACTTGTTAACGAAATACATACACCTACACGGATTAAGTTTAAAATATGTAAAATAGTTTTCAGGTCACGATGATCAGTTTCAAGCTGACTTGGTTAAAATGATTCCCTCTTCAAAATTATTCCACAATGGTTACAAGTACACACTTGTAGTTATATATTGCTCTTCAAAATTTGTTTGGGCCTATCCTTTTTAAACTAAACCTGGATTGGAAGTTAGGCAGAATATAGAAAAGGTTTTTAAGGAACAAACATGCAGATATTTACAAATCGATATGGGTAAGGAGTTATTTAATCCAGACTTTAAATAAAACTCAAAATATAATGTGAATCATTACAAGGTGTTTAGGCAAAAAAAAATTATCAATAGTAGAACGAGTTAATAGAACACTAAAAAATTTGATGAGGCAGGAATTTAACTTACAAGGAAATTATAAATGGTTAAAATGACTACCACAAATTGTACTTCGTTAGAATAATACCAAATATCGAACTGTAGAAATAAAACCAGTTGACGTTACTGCTAAAACCGAAAAAAAAGATACTACTTAATATTGCCTACGAGAAAATTAAGATGCTGATTTAAGTTCAAATTTAACACCCGGAGTGTAGATACGCATCTCCTAAGTGAGAGGAATATTCGGCAAAAAATAGTATCCTAGTTGGTTCCCAGATGTGTTTACCCTTAGTAAAGTACAACCAAGGAATCAAGTGACGTATCTATTAAATAATATGCCAAATGAAGACATTCAAGGAGCATTTTATCAAGAACAACTTAAGGAAGTATATTCAGTTGGAAAAAAATTAAAAGGACGAATGTTTGTAAAAGGGTTAGGTTTTAGCAATAAGCATATTTATATTATGAACGTCTTTGATTATTTCTCCTATTATTTTCTTTTCTTTCTGGCCCATCCATGTGATATGAAGGTAAATGCTACCACGATAAAGAACACACACAAAAACATAAAACTAATAGAGTTTAGATCATTACACCTTCAGCCATGACACTGTTAATATCGTCAGGCATCCTCTTGTTGCCTTGTCGCAAAATGCCTTCTATGTACACAATACACATACCTTATAATGTGCAAGAGTGCAAGATATGTCAATAATGTTCGAAACAAAGGACTTTCCATCCAACAATACCTAATCAAAAATGTTTTATCAGACAATCAGACAACAGATATACAGCGTGTCCCAGGATAGGTGTTACAAGAGGACAAATGGTCCAAAAAGTTTTGAGTAGCTAACTCATGTTTTGGAATCAAACCCTGCATGGTCCAAAATAACACTGTTCAAAATATTACTCTAAATGCCATTATACAAGGCGTGATATAATTAAGAGTCTCAAAATTTGCTTCAATATTGTACCTTTATTTGAACAAATAGCGGCAAATTTAATCAGGAAAAGTTGTTTAGTACTAATTTTTATGCACTATTCTCAAATATTGTGTACTTTTGTTGCACTTTAATTTTTTAGCTGCTGGAAAAATAAGTCCCATTTAAAATGAAGGTAAACTTTGACTACATGTAAAATACCTCATATCGTTATAATGAGAGTACTTTCGTGCATTTCGTGCATAAAAATTAGTACTAAACAACTTTTCCTAATTAAATTTGTCGCTATCTGTTTAAATAAAGGTACTTTATTTAAGAAAATTTTCAGACTTTTAATTAGAACACGCCTTGTATAATGGCATTTTGAGTAATATTTTGTACAGTGTTATTTTGGACCATGCAGGGCTTGATTCCAAAACATGAGTTATCTACTCAAAACTTTTTAGACCATTTGTCCTCTTGTAACACCTATCCTGGGACACGCTGTACATATAGGAGTTAGAACTAATGTTCTAATTAATCTGCTGTAAACTATCTACGCTACACGCTTAGACTTCAGTATAAAACCTAACTTTTGTTTAAACAGAATGGAAAACATTGTTCAGCTATAATTCTACTCTCCAGGACACCAATGAGATTGATATCTTGCAATAGCCGTAGTGGAGTCGTAGAGCGCCACCAGTTCTTACCAACTAAACTGGAAAAGCTCCGCTGGTGTTGTACGGGGTTGTTAGGCACGCTTATCAAACAAAGGAACTCAATCTTAACTTAACAAGAAAACACAATCTAAATTTACGGATCAATTTATTAGCTTCGAAGTTTTTTTTTAACAGCAACAATCTTACAGTGAAATTTTTGCAATTTAAATGCGACAAGAATTTTATTTAGGAGAATATTTTAGAAAAAGTTTATGAAAATTGTTGAATCTAACAGGCGAAGGAATGTCAATGACGATTAAGTAATTAATAATAATAATAGTACAATATGATGATTGTACTGAGACCAATTCTGTTGTTAACTCGGTACTTTATGCCTTACACCTAAATGCTCTAACCACTACAATCCGAATTAATCACTTTGGTTTACCTAAGCTTATTACATATAGGTATGCGTGCGCTAGTAGCTGCACCAATTATAAATGTAGCGATAATAATATGATTTGATTAAAGTCCACAATAATTATATCAATCGACCAGATAAACAAATGAATAAATGAGATCAATCTAACTTAGAGCTTAGCCGACAAGACTAAATTTATATTCAAATATTAAAAAGGATTATTAATCGGCAAGAAAAATAAATGATTTAACAAAACTATGAAGGCTCTTTTAAGGCACAATCTACAGTGCTAAATTCATAATAATTAAACAAAAAGGTAAATAATACTAAGCTTCTGTCCGATACCCCGTTAGATCCGGTCGAAAATCGGCAGTTGGTAAGACTGCCCAGCTCCACCGTACAAGCAAAAAGGAGCGATCGGTGGTTCGCTTATCAACTAAAATAAATATAGTCACAAAGTGCCTGAGGGCTACATAAGAGAAATGGATGATCAAAACAGCTACTTAACGCTACAACACTGTTATAAAAGCTAATACAAATATATCATTAACCTATATGTAGAATAAAATTAATTTACATTAATAAATGCGGCAACCTTAAGCTTATTGACAACAAATCGAATCAATAAATTTAGAATTAATTAACCGAAGAGGTCAATACTCAATAATTCTTACCGCAAAATCTAGCATCTTTTGTTGCTAAATGCAGCATATAAAATGAACTTTAAAATCTTTTACACTGGCCAAATCAAACTCAATCAGTGTTTTTAGTTTAATTTTATTTATAGCTGTAACTTGCTGTATATTACTAACTAAGCTTATGTATACAGTCACTAAAAGTCATAGTATGGTTTAATAATAAAGAAGTTCGTATGTAATACAGGTTATATTTTTATTATTTATTACAGTTTATGCATGAAATTTACATTGAATTGTAATAATTATTTGAAATAATAATAGTAGTCAATTCTCTTAGTGGTTCATTCTTCTTACTCCTCCTTCCCCTTTTCAATCTTCTTCTATACAGTATCTTTATACCTCATATACAATTCACTACAGGACATATTGAAGCAATCGCTGACATGGTCTAAACAATTTGCACTTTTCGTCCATTTAGTGGTTGTGAACATGGAGTACATTTCATGTTCTTCGGACATCTAACCCTTTTTTGATCTGGTGACATAAACGCTATCCAATTCAAATAGGAAATATTAAGGCTAATATCTATAAACTTTTTACAAAACACCGCTTTTCCTCTTCTTTTGTGTTAAGTATTTAACTGAAATTGTAAGCACTCTCAAGTAATTACGAAGAATTGATGCAATTAACTTTACTATTTATAAATTATTTATTCATAACTGCACATGCGTCTCCTCAGGCTAGGCTGGCTAGGCTCAGCTGGCTTGCTAGTTACTTCAACGTTGCGCGTTAAGATTTTAGGATTTTTAATGTTGATTTTTAAGATTTTAAATGTTGATTGGTAAAGGTAAATATATGACAGTGGCTTATGGAAACGCCTTGAATTTTATACTAGGAGCAGATATATTATTTTAGTACATTGTCCCTACATCTCCAATTTAACACAGTTTTTACATCATTTCATTACAGACATGGTGGATGCAGTGACTCAATATCAACATACAGTGTAGTTGCCGGAATTTGGTCTAGCATGTATTCGCTCGGAGAAGTGATTGGACCTGCTTTAGGAGGTTTTCTTTTGCAGCATTATGGGTTTTCTATCTCTTCTACCGTTATGGCAGCTGCAACATTTTTTATGGTGAGACTTTCATCTTATCGAGGTATATATCCATATCCATGAAACCTATTTGACTTTTCCTATAGTGCATATTGATTCGTCACTTTAATAGTTTATTAAAGAAGAAATGTCAAAAGTACTAATTTACAATTGAGGAGGTTTTAAACGTGAGCCGAAGACTCGGAAATCTAAAGAGGCCCACAGTCGATGAGATCGGTATCGCCACATGTTTCATGATATAGCGCAGCGATACAAACCTCAACGTGTATGTGGTTAAATCAGTATGGCGGTCTCAGTATAAGCTTGTCTTGTAACGTTGTCTGTTGTATCTCTGTCATGAAACCGGGAAACCGAGCGCGTGCGACTGATACAACTTTCAACGTTTATGTGCATGTATCGTGATAGGCGATACCAAATTCTAAACAATTCGACGTAGACTGTGTAGTGTCTGATGGGTCTTTTAAAGAGGTCAGCGTTAGGTAGGAAATTTTAAAATGCAAAGAAAAGTTCCCCAATGCAGACAGGAATTTTGAGACAAAAAAATACATAGTTTTCGGTGTGAATGTCGAAGGAAGTTAAAGAATGTAGCTTCGTTTCCTTTTTTTCCCTAAAAGATTGCGACAATACCATTGCAACTGCAATTGTCACAGGTTTGGGTGGTAGCATCTTCAAAACTTCTAGTTCTACGTAGCACGATAATTATACTGATGCACTGATGTTTCACGCTTCCGTCTCACTGTGTATGGGGACGTTGATACAGATTTCATATAAATGTATCTCAACATGTGGCGATACCGATCTGTGGGCTCCTGAAAATTGAAAACATATTTTGACACGAATAATATAAATTGTTTTTCCTACGACTACATCAGAAAATAGCACAGAAAGCAATCTTTACTTTCTTAAGAAACGATCAATATCACACGCGTGTTGAAATCAACACACAATTTAGGCAAAGAGAATAAACTAAGACTTGCGGTTCTAACGTTGTGTAATCTGTCTACAGTTGGCAATCTTTTATAACCAAAGCCTTTATTAATTAATGGGGCTGACTTCCTTGTAAAACAGGACCTACTTTAGTAGACTGAGTTGATATTTTTATAATAAATTGATACAGGGTAATGGAAAACAGACAATAAAAAGTAAATTAAAAAAAAAACCTAAAAGGTTAATTTTTTAAATGGAAACCTCCTATTTTTATAATTTTATTTTATTTAGCATTAAAAATAAAAGTGGCGTTGTATAAGATTGTCTATTCGAAAAACTTGTAGTTTTTGAAATATTGGCCATTTAACATTATTCTATTGCAAAAATATTATACGGCTTTTAAGGTTTGTTGTTAGTTGGCCATGGCGGCGTGGCATGGCGCATCGAAAAAAAAACAATCGAACACTACAACAGATGATGCCACCATTTCTTGTTATTTGATAAATTGTGTTGTGTATTTGTGTATTTTATAACAATTTCATTTAAAACTTAAATCAGACTGTTAAATAATGAATTTTTCACAAGCCGAAATAATCGATATGGTCTTTGTTTTGAGAACTAGTGACAAAAATGCGCGATTAGCAAGAAGATTGTATCAACAACAGTTTCCCGAGATCCCGAGAGACGGCAACCTGAAAGAAGGGCATTCGAAAAACTTCTGGAGAATTTTGAAAGAACTGGCAACGTGGCATATGAAAAGAATACTAGGGAAAAACGTGCACACACTGAGGAAATTCAACTAAATGTACTATTAACACTATTAACAGTAACAGAAAACCCGTATATTGGACAGCAATCCCTTTCTCAGCAGGTTAATGTCTCAAAAAATGCACCCCTATCATAGTCAACTACTTCAGGAGTTGGTTCCCGAAGATTACCAAAGACGATTGGAGTTTTGTTTGTGGTCTCAAAACAAAATAAATCACAAATAAATTTTGCTTATTCACTGAGAAGGCCACATTTCCCCGAAACGGATGTGCAAATAGACACAATTTTCATTACTATTCGACTAAAAATCCATATTTTGTAAGATATACTTCCCAAACTAGATGGACCTAAAATGTTTGGAGAGGTGTCGGTAACTATGTAATTGGACCATACTTCTTTGATCAAAGAGTAACAAGGGAAGTATACGTAGACTTTTTACACGACCATTTAGATAATTTATTGACTCAAGTGCTAAATGAAACACAACAAGAAATGTGGTTTCTTCATGATGGAGCCCCAGTCCATCATACAGGGCTGATCATGACATCTTTAAATGCAAGATATCCAGATCGTTGGATTGGCAGGGGAGGGCCTGTTTCGTAGCCTGCTAGATCCCCAGATCTAACCAAAATGGACTTTAGCCACCGAACATTAACTATACGATAAGAAGGACCACTCAACGGCGGCAACTTTGATGTGCGTGTTCAGCGAGCGCTATAAAGGAATCGTAGTGTTTTGCTTGGTTGCTGGATAACGATTGGCGGACTCGCCGCACACAGGTTGAATTTCAATAAAAGCTGGCCAGAAACGATATATTTGTTTGCGGTATTTTTAATCAAATTTATGACGAAATTATTTATAACACTCTAGTACGCTAGTTGGCTTTGGAAAAAAACAATTGATATCTTTCGAATCGTCTGCAGCACCCTGTCAAACTTAAGTTATGGTTTTTTATTATTATCACCAAATAAATATTTTGATAAAGTCTGTATTAAAAAATCTATTAAATGTTTTAATTAGTTATTGACAACAATACTGAAGTTATGTAATAACTAATATTTAAAGGATTTTGATTTTTCTGCTTATTGCAATTAAAAAAAAAAAGATTGATATATTTATCAAATCAAAATTACAAGTTCGTGATATACCTAATAACATTATTTTTGTTAATGATTTCACCATATTTTCGACTACAAATATACTGTAA